>JAQBSW010001861.1:0-118996 GCA_029291075.1 Eudiplozoon nipponicum | reverse complement strand
TGATCATGGAAGGTCCAAACGCGTCAGTGCGTTGCGACTGGCGGTAATTTTGTCATGTTGTTCGACGACTGGTTAAATACAATGGGATTGGTGTTTACTTCAAGCTCGCATACTTCATTTAAAGAATTGTTACCACCACCCTTGCAATCATTTATTGTATAATTGTATTGTCTATGTATACTCAGGCACATGTACATGCGTGGCGTGCGCCTATTTAATGGTATGCCAATAACTTTTATTAACTTGTCTATCTTGAGTGCAACCCTAGTGGTTTGAATTGAAATTTAACATGTACATTGGTCTTTCGGACATCTAGTTCTATCATTCATGGTGTGTTTTTATGAAAAGTGTTTCTGAATTATTGGTCTCCCCTCACCAGAAAGTGAAGGCCATCTCATTTACGTCATTTTCATTGAGTGTAAAAAACGAATAGTTAACGCATGCAAATGGTAAATTCTTATTCAGCCACTCTAGTCTCACTTAGTTAGATGACAATAACAGTTATGAAAATGCACACTCACACAGGTGTGACACGCGAATATCTAGTTTGAAGAATAAAAAATATGGCTAGAGGAAATGTCGCGCTTGATTCATTAGTTTCATTTGTTAAACTTGTGAGGATGGAACAACAGAAGAAGGCAACCGATTAAGGTAGCCGAAATATATTGGCAAAAATAACTACTGAAACTATGAAAGCTGCGTTAGTCAAAACGCAGATCAGGTAAGATAAGCGCATTCCGTACAAATTTCATAAAACATGAAAGTAGTAGAAAAATGCGCTAGTCCTCTAATTAGGTGAGTAGGCTTGAAAAATCATAAGCTACTGCCGCGTAATATAATCACATTCGAGAAAAATGTAATCTTCTAAAATAATGTCCAATAAGGACGAAACCGATTTCTATTCATTTTATGCCAGAAATATATGTATGCATATCTTTTTTAATTTGCCTATATATTTATCCTACAAAATTATCCTTATTATCATTAAATAAAATATTTCTTTTAAATAAAATATGATGATCGACTCGAATGTATTTCATGTTGAAGTGGTGCAGGTATTTTCAACTCTGCAACAACCAAAATCAGCTAATGAACTATTCATCTATTATAACTTTATTTTTGTTTAAATCCACCATGCTACTATAGAAAGATGGAAATTTTGATAAAGTTGAAGGACATACCTCGTTAAATTTTGATTTAGTTTCCACTTAGCGCAGGTGAAATCCAAATCTATAATGATAAAGGGAAAGAATCATGGCACGTTCGAACTGATTTACATTGTATATTTTACATTAATTATGCGGTTTTCCTTGTAGATTTGAGTTTCCGGAACGTCTCGCTATTAACTCTCACGTACTGTCCAGATTTTGGAGCGTGCAGCAAACTTCTGCTGCGTGCAATATTTCTAACTCCTTAATGTTGTAGATTTCCTTTACTGTCAATGATGACTGGTTTCAAGGAGTTTCCTATAGTTCTGTCCACATTTTACGAATCGCGGTGCACGGTGGTTCGTGAATTTCAAGCCTTTGCATTTGGGGATATGGTACAAGATTTAATCCTGAAATCAGTTTTACTTTAGCCACTTTTTGGCGTTCGTTTGCCCATATCATGTTTCATTCGTTGATTCGAGATAGATATTGCGTTTGTCCTGAAATGTAGTACTCCTATTTATTAAGAATTTGAACTTTATTTTAGATCGTATTTTATTGTCATGTTGACAACTAACCCTTTGGATATGCAAAATGAATTATTCTCTGAAAACTATTATTTAAGAACTTGACAGATATTTGACACGTTGAAATAATTATTCATTCAAAATCTAGACGCACAATGTTTCACTATTTGTCCTGTTTGACATTCAACTACATGTTAGTTTATTGCATAGATTATTCCGAAACTATCGGGGAACGTCGGTGATATCACCATGCTGTAAGAATTATATATCGTGGTGTTACTATAATCAAGGTTGCGATCTTGAATTACGTAAGTTATGCGGAATATGTGGCGTCATGGTTAGTCTCACTCTAGGATGCATATACCTCGCGATTAAAATCCAGTCCGTGAAAATTTTAGAAGGTCATTCAAGAGTTCTCCATAAGGTCGTAATTAGTCTATTGGCACTATACTCCCTAACCTAGAAGAAAAGATTGAACCCTTAGAAACATCAGGAGTGTATGAGATCCCATGCAATGATTTTAGTCTCAAGTATATTGGTGAGACCATGCGCCCAATAAAAGAAAGAAGAAGTGAACTTAAAACTGCACGTAAGTATGGATATATTGATAAATCTGATCTTGCTCGTCATGTAGTGGAGACTGGGCAATGTATGCGAGACTGCTAGAGGTGAAAGCCGCATATCTAAATTTGATTTCCATATACATTCAATGCGGTTTGATCCTCGATTGTCAGTTTGCCGTCGTACTCTGATGATGATCATGGAATGTCCAAACGCGTCAGTGCGTTGCGACTGGCGGTAATTTTGTCATGTTGTTCGACGACTGGTTAAATACAATGGGATTGGTGTTTACTTCAAGCTCGCATACTTCATTTAAAGAATTGTTACCACCACCCTTGCAATCATTTATTGTATAATTGTATTGTCTATGTATACTCAGGCACATGTACATGCGTGGCGTGCGCCTATTTAATGGTATGCCAATAACTTTTATTAACTTGTCTATCTTGAGTGCAACCCTAGTGGTTTGAATTGAAATTTAACATGTACATTGGTCTTTCGGACATCTAGTTCTATCATTCATGGTGTGTTTTTATGAAAAGTGTTTCTGAATTATTGGTCTCCCCTCACCAGAAAGTGAAGGCCATCTCATTTACGTCATTTTCATTGAGTGTAAAAAACGAATAGTTAACGCATGCAAATGGTAAATTCTTATTCAGCCACTCTAGTCTCACTTAGTTAGATGACAATAACAGTTATGAAAATGCACACTCACACAGGTGTGACACGCGAATATCTAGTTTGAAGAATAAAAAATATGGCTAGAGGAAATGTCGCGCTTGATTCATTAGTTTCATTTGTTAAACTTGTGAGGATGGAACAACAGAAGAAGGCAACCGATTAAGGTAGCCGAAATATATTGGCAAAAATAACTACTGAAACTATGAAAGCTGCGTTAGTCAAAACGCAGATCAGGTAAGATAAGCGCATTCCGTACAAATTTCATAAAACATGAAAGTAGTAGAAAAATGCGCTAGTCCTCTAATTAGGTGAGTAGGCTTGAAAAATCATAAGCTACTGCCGCGTAATATAATCACATTCGAGAAAAATGTAATCTTCTAAAATAATGTCCAATAAGGACGAAACCGATTTCTATTCATTTTATGCCAGAAATATATGTATGCATATCTTTTTTAATTTGCCTATATATTTATCCTACAAAATTATCCTTATTATCATTAAATAAAATATTTCTTTTAAATAAAATATGATGATCGACTCGAATGTATTTCATGTTGAAGTGGTGCAGGTATTTTCAACTCTGCAACAACCAAAATCAGCTAATGAACTATTCATCTATTATAACTTTATTTTTGTTTAAATCCACCATGCTACTATAGAAAGATGGAAATTTTGATAAAGTTGAAGGACATACCTCGTTAAATTTTGATTTAGTTTCCACTTAGCGCAGGTGAAATCCAAATCTATAATGATAAAGGGAAAGAATCATGGCACGTTCGAACTGATTTACATTGTATATTTTACATTAATTATGCGGTTTTCCTTGTAGATTTGAGTTTCCGGAACGTCTCGCTATTAACTCTCACGTACTGTCCAGATTTTGGAGCGTGCAGCAAACTTCTGCTGCGTGCAATATTTCTAACTCCTTAATGTTGTAGATTTCCTTTACTGTCAATGATGACTGGTTTCAAGGAGTTTCCTATAGTTCTGTCCACATTTTACGAATCGCGGTGCACGGTGGTTCGTGAATTTCAAGCCTTTGCATTTGGGGATATGGTACAAGATTTAATCCTGAAATCAGTTTTACTTTAGCCACTTTTTGGCGTTCGTTTGCCCATATCATGTTTCATTCGTTGATTCGAGATAGATATTGCGTTTGTCCTGAAATGTAGTACTCCTATTTATTAAGAATTTGAACTTTATTTTAGATCGTATTTTATTGTCATGTTGACAACTAACCCTTTGGATATGCAAAATGAATTATTCTCTGAAAACTATTATTTAAGAACTTGACAGATATTTGACACGTTGAAATAATTATTCATTCAAAATCTAGACGCACAATGTTTCACTATTTGTCCTGTTTGACATTCAACTACATGTTAGTTTATTGCATAGATTATTCCGAAACTATCGGGGAACGTCGGTGATATCACCATGCTGTAAGAATTATATATCGTGGTGTTACTATAATCAAGGTTGCGATCTTGAATTACGTAAGTTATGCGGAATATGTGGCGTCATGGTTAGTCTCACTCTAGGATGCATATACCTCGCGATTAAAATCCAGTCCGTGGAAAATTTTAGAAGGTAATTGAAGAGTTCTCCATAAGGTCGTAATTAGTCTATTGGCACTATACTCCCTAACCAAAAAGAAAAGATTGAACCCTTAGAAACATCAGGAGTGTATGAGATCCCATGCAATGATTTTAGTCTCAAGTATATTGGTGAGACCATGCGCCCAATAAAAGAAAGAAGAAGTGAACTTAAAACTGCACGTAAGTATGGATATATTGATAAATCTGATCTTGCTCGTCATGTAGTGGAGACTGGGCAATGTATGCGAGACTGCTAGAGGTGAAAGCCGCATATCTAAATTTGATTTCCATATACATTCAATGCGGTTTGATCCTCGATTGTCAGTTTGCCGTCGTACTCTGATGATGATCATGGAATGTCCAAACGCGTCAGTGCGTTGCGACTGGCGGTAATTTTGTCATGTTGTTCGACGACTGGTTAAATACAATGGGATTGGTGTTTACTTCAAGCTCGCATACTTCATTTAAAGAATTGTTACCACCACCCTTGCAATCATTTATTGTATAATTGTATTGTCTATGTATACTCAGGCACATGTACATGCGTGGCGTGCGCCTATTTAATGGTATGCCAATAACTTTTATTAACTTGTCTATCTTGAGTGCAACCCTAGTGGTTTGAATTGAAATTTAACATGTACATTGGTCTTTCGGACATCTAGTTTTATCATTCATGGTGTGTTTTTATGAAAAGTGTTTCTGAATTATTGGTCTCCCCTCACCAGAAAGTGAAGGCCATCTCATTTACGTCATTATCATTGAGTGTAAAAAACGAATAGTTAACGCATGCAAATGGTAAATTCTTATTCAGCCACTCTAGTCTCACTTAGTTAGATGACAATAACAGTTATGAAAATGCACACTCACACAGGTGTGACACGCGAATATCTAGTTTGAAGAATAAAAAATATGGCTAGAGGAAATGTCGCGCTTGATTCATTAGTTTCATTTGTTAAACTTGTGAGGATGGAACAACAGAAGAAGGCAACCGATTAAGGTAGCCGAAATATATTGGCAAAAATAACTACTGAAACTATGAAAGCTGCGTTAGTCAAAACGCAGATCAGGTAAGATAAGCGCATTCCGTACAAATTTCATAAAACATGAAAGTAGTAGAAAAATGCGCTAGTCCTCTAATTAGGTGAGTAGGCTTGAAAAATCATAAGCTACTGCCGCGTAATATAATCACATTCGAGAAAAATGTAATCTTCTAAAATAATGTCCAATAAGGACGAAACCGATTTCTATTCATTTTATGCCAGAAATATATGTATGCATATCTTTTTTAATTTGCCTATATATTTATCCTACAAAATTATCCTTATTATCATTAAATAAAATATTTCTTTTAAATAAAATATGATGATCGACTCGAATGTATTTCATGTTGAAGTGGTGCAGGTATTTTCAACTCTGCAACAACCAAAATCAGCTAATGAACTATTCATCTATTATAACTTTATTTTTGTTTAAATCCACCATGCTACTATAGAAAGATGGAAATTTTGATAAAGTTGAAGGACATACCTCGTTAAATTTTGATTTAGTTTCCACTTAGCGCAGGTGAAATCCAAATCTATAATGATAAAGGGAAAGAATCATGGCACGTTCGAACTGATTTACATTGTATATTTTACATTAATTATGCGGTTTTCCTTGTAGATTTGAGTTTCCGGAACGTCTCGCTATTAACTCTCACGTACTGTCCAGATTTTGGAGCGTGCAGCAAACTTCTGCTGCGTGCAATATTTCTAACTCCTTAATGTTGTAGATTTCCTTTACTGTCAATGATGACTGGTTTCAAGGAGTTTCCTATAGTTCTGTCCACATTTTACGAATCGCGGTGCACGGTGGTTCGTGAATTTCAAGCCTTTGCATTTGGGGATATGGTACAAGATTTAATCCTGAAATCAGTTTTACTTTAGCCACTTTTTGGCGTTCGTTTGCCCATATCATGTTTCATTCGTTGATTCGAGATAGATATTGCGTTTGTCCTGAAATGTAGTACTCCTATTTATTAAGAATTTGAACTTTATTTTAGATCGTATTTTATTGTCATGTTGACAACTAACCCTTTGGATATGCAAAATGAATTATTCTCTGAAAACTATTATTTAAGAACTTGACAGATATTTGACACGTTGAAATAATTATTCATTCAAAATCTAGACGCACAATGTTTCACTATTTGTCCTGTTTGACATTCAACTACATGTTAGTTTATTGCATAGATTATTCCGAAACTATCGGGGAACGTCGGTGATATCACCATGCTGTAAGAATTATATATCGTGGTGTTACTATAATCAAGGTTGCGATCTTGAATTACGTAAGTTATGCGGAATATGTGGCGTCATGGTTAGTCTCACTCTAGGATGCATATACCTCGCGATTAAAATCCAGTCCGTGGAAAATTTTAGAAGGTAATTGAAGAGTTCTCCATAAGGTCGTAATTAGTCTATTGGCACTATACTCCCTAACCTAGAAGAAAAGATTGAACCCTTAGAAACATCAGGAGTGTATGAGATCCCATGCAATGATTGTAGTCTCAAGTATATTGGTGAGACCATGGGCCCAATAAAAGAAAGAAGAAGTGAACTTAAAACTGCACGTAAGTATGGATATATTGATAAATCTGATCTTGCTCGTCATGTAGTGGAGACTGGGCAATGTATGCGAGACTGCTAGAGGTGAAAGCCGCATATCTAAATTTGATTTCCATATACATTCAATGCGGTTTGATCCTCGATTGTCAGTTTGCCGTCGTACTCTGATGATGATCATGGAATGTCCAAACGCGTCAGTGCGTTGCGACTGGCGGTAATTTTGTCATGTTGTTCGACGACTGGTTAAATACAATGGGATTGGTGTTTACTTCAAGCTCGCATACTTCATTTAAAGAATTGTTACCACCACCCTTGCAATCATTTATTGTATAATTGTATTGTCTATGTATACTCAGGCACATGTACATGCGTGGCGTGCGCCTATTTAATGGTATGCCAATAACTCTTATTAACTTGTCTATCTTGAGTGCAACCCTAGTGGTTTGAATTGAAATTTAACATGTACATTGGTCTTTCGGACATCTAGTTTTATCATTCATGGTGTGTTTTTATGAAAAGTGTTTCTGAATTATTGGTCTCCCCTCACCAGAAAGTGAAGGCCATCTCATTTACGTCATTTTCATTGAGTGTAAAAAACGAATAGTTAACGCATGCAAATGGTAAATTCTTATTCAGCCACTCTAGTCTCACTTAGTTAGATGACAATAACAGTTATGAAAATGCACACTCACACAGGTGTGACACGCGAATATCTAGTTTGAAGAATAAAAAATATGGCTAGAGGAAATGTCGCGCTTGATTCATTAGTTTCATTTGTTAAACTTGTGAGGATGGAACAACAGAAGAAGGCAACCGATTAAGGTAGCCGAAATATATTGGCAAAAATAACTACTGAAACTATGAAAGCTGCGTTAGTCAAAACGCAGATCAGGTAAGATAAGCGCATTCCGTACAAATTTCATAAAACATGAAAGTAGTAGAAAAATGCGCTAGTCCTCTAATTAGGTGAGTAGGCTTGAAAAATCATAAGCTACTGCCGCGTAATATAATCACATTCGAGAAAAATGTAATCTTCTAAAATAATGTCCAATAAGGACGAAACCGATTTCTATTCATTTTATGCCAGAAATATATGTATGCATATCTTTTTTAATTTGCCTATATATTTATCCTATAAATTATCCTTATTATCATTAAATAAAATATTTCTTTTAAATAAAATATGATGATCGACTCGAATGTATTTCATGTTGAAGTGGTGCAGGTATTTTCAACTCTGCAACAACCAAAATCAGCTAATGAACTATTCATCTATTATAACTTTATTTTTGTTTAAATCCACCATGCTACTATAGAAAGATGGAAATTTTGATAAAGTTGAAGGACATACCTCGTTAAATTTTGATTTAGTTTCCACTTAGCGCAGGTGAAATCCAAATCTATAATGATAAAGGGAAAGAATCATGGCACGTTCGAACTGATTTACATTGTATATTTTACATTAATTATGCGGTTTTCCTTGTAGATTTGAGTTTCCGGAACGTCTCGCTATTAACTCTCACGTACTGTCCAGATTTTGGAGCGTGCAGCAAACTTCTGCTGCGTGCAATATTTCTAACTCCTTAATGTTGTAGATTTCCTTTACTGTCAATGATGACTGGTTTCAAGGAGTTTCCTATAGTTCTGTCCACATTTTACGAATCGCGGTGCACGGTGGTTCGTGAATTTCAAGCCTTTGCATTTGGGGATATGGTACAAGATTTAATCCTGAAATCAGTTTTACTTTAGCCACTTTTTGGCGTTCGTTTGCCCATATCATGTTTCATTCGTTGATTCGAGATAGATATTGCGTTTGTCCTGAAATGTAGTACTCCTATTTATTAAGAATTTGAACTTTATTTTAGATCGTATTTTATTGTCATGTTGACAACTAACCCTTTGGATATGCAAAATGAATTATTCTCTGAAAACTATTATTTAAGAACTTGACAGATATTTGACACGTTGAAATAATTATTCATTCAAAATCTAGACGCACAATGTTTCACTATTTGTCCTGTTTGACATTCAACTACATGTTAGTTTATTGCATAGATTATTCCGAAACTATCGGGGAACGTCGGTGATATCACCATGCTGTAAGAATTATATATCGTGGTGTTACTATAATCAAGGTTGCGATCTTGAATTACGTAAGTTATGCGGAATATGTGGCGTCATGGTTAGTCTCACTCTAGGATGCATATACCTCGCGATTAAAATCCAGTCCGTGGAAAATTTTAGAAGGTCATTCAAGAGTTCTCCATAAGGTCGTAATTAGTCTATTGGCACTATACTCCCTAACCTAGAAGAAAAGATTGAACCCTTAGAAACATCAGGAGTGTATGAGATCCCATGCAATGATTTTAGTCTCAAGTATATTGGTGAGACCATGCGCCCAATAAAAGAAAGAAGAAGTGAACTTAAAACTGCACGTAAGTATGGATATATTGATAAATCTGATCTTGCTCGTCATGTAGTGGAGACTGGGCAATGTATGCGAGACTGCTAGAGGTGAAAGCCGCATATCTAAATTTGATTTCCATATACATTCAATGCGGTTTGATCCTCGATTGTCAGTTTGCCGTCGTACTCTGATGATGATCATGGAATGTCCAAACGCGTCAGTGCGTTGCGACTGGCGGTAATTTTGTCATGTTGTTCGACGACTGGTTAAATACAATGGGATTGGTGTTTACTTCAAGCTCGCATACTTCATTTAAAGAATTGTTACCACCACCCTTGCAATCATTTATTGTATAATTGTATTGTCTATGTATACTCAGGCACATGTACATGCGTGGCGTGCGCCTATTTAATGGTATGCCAATAACTTTTATTAACTTGTCTATCTTGAGTGCAACCCTAGTGGTTTGAATTGAAATTTAACATGTACATTGGTCTTTCGGACATCTAGTTCTATCATTCATGGTGTGTTTTTATGAAAAGTGTTTCTGAATTATTGGTCTCCCCTCACCAGAAAGTGAAGGCCATCTCATTTACGTCATTTTCATTGAGTGTAAAAAACGAATAGTTAACGCATGCAAATGGTAAATTCTTATTCAGCCACTCTAGTCTCACTTAGTTAGATGACAATAACAGTTATGAAAATGCACACTCACACAGGTGTGACACGCGAATATCTAGTTTGAAGAATAAAAAATATGGCTAGAGGAAATGTCGCGCTTGATTCATTAGTTTCATTTGTTAAACTTGTGAGGATGGAACAACAGAAGAAGGCAACCGATTAAGGTAGCCGAAATATATTGGCAAAAATAACTACTGAAACTATGAAAGCTGCGTTAGTCAAAACGCAGATCAGGTAAGATAAGCGCATTCCGTACAAATTTCATAAAACATGAAAGTAGTAGAAAAATGCGCTAGTCCTCTAATTAGGTGAGTAGGCTTGAAAAATCATAAGCTACTGCCGCGTAATATAATCACATTCGAGAAAAATGTAATCTTCTAAAATAATGTCCAATAAGGACGAAACCGATTTCTATTCATTTTATGCCAGAAATATATGTATGCATATCTTTTTTAATTTGCCTATATATTTATCCTACAAAATTATCCTTATTATCATTAAATAAAATATTTCTTTTAAATAAAATATGATGATCGACTCGAATGTATTTCATGTTGAAGTGGTGCAGGTATTTTCAACTCTGCAACAACCAAAATCAGCTAATGAACTATTCATCTATTATAACTTTATTTTTGTTTAAATCCACCATGCTACTATAGAAAGATGGAAATTTTGATAAAGTTGAAGGACATACCTCGTTAAATTTTGATTTAGTTTCCACTTAGCGCAGGTGAAATCCAAATCTATAATGATAAAGGGAAAGAATCATGGCACGTTCGAACTGATTTACATTGTATATTTTACATTAATTATGCGGTTTTCCTTGTAGATTTGAGTTTCCGGAACGTCTCGCTATTAACTCTCACGTACTGTCCAGATTTTGGAGCGTGCAGCAAACTTCTGCTGCGTGCAATATTTCTAACTCCTTAATGTTGTAGATTTCCTTTACTGTCAATGATGACTGGTTTCAAGGAGTTTCCTATAGTTCTGTCCACATTTTACGAATCGCGGTGCACGGTGGTTCGTGAATTTCAAGCCTTTGCATTTGGGGATATGGTACAAGATTTAATCCTGAAATCAGTTTTACTTTAGCCACTTTTTGGCGTTCGTTTGCCCATATCATGTTTCATTCGTTGATTCGAGATAGATATTGCGTTTGTCCTGAAATGTAGTACTCCTATTTATTAAGAATTTGAACTTTATTTTAGATCGTATTTTATTGTCATGTTGACAACTAACCCTTTGGATATGCAAAATGAATTATTCTCTGAAAACTATTATTTAAGAACTTGACAGATATTTGACACGTTGAAATAATTATTCATTCAAAATCTAGACGCACAATGTTTCACTATTTGTCCTGTTTGACATTCAACTACATGTTAGTTTATTGCATAGATTATTCCGAAACTATCGGGGAACGTCGGTGATATCACCATGCTGTAAGAATTATATATCGTGGTGTTACTATAATCAAGGTTACGATCTTGAATTACGTAAGTTATGCGGAATATGTGGCGTCATGGTTAGTCTCACTCTAGAATGCATATACCTCGCGATTAAAATCCAGTCCGTGGAAAATTTTAGAAGGTAATTGAAGAGTTCTCCATAAGGTCGTAATTAGTCTATTGGCACTATACTCCCTAACCTAGAAGAAAAGATTGAACCCTTAGAAACATCAGGAGTGTATGAGATCCCATGCAATGATTGTAGTCTCAAGTATATTGGTGAGACCATGCGCCCAATAAAAGAAAGAAGAAGTGAACTTAAAACTGCACGTAAGTATGGACATATTGATAAATCTGATCTTGCTCGTCATGTAGTGGAGACTGGGCAATGTATGCGAGACTGCTAGAGGTGAAAGCCGCATATCTAAATTTGATTTCCATATACATTCAATGCGGTTTGATCCTCGATTGTCAGTTTGCCGTCGTACTCTGATGACGATCAATGAAGGTCGAAACGCGTCAGTGCTTTGCGTCTAGCGGTCGTGTTTTTTTGTTGTTCGACGACTTGCTAAGTACAATGGGATTGGTGTTTATTTCGAGCTCGCAAACTTGATGTAAAGAATTGTTACCACCACCCGCGCAATCAATTTTTGTTTATTGTTGGCCACTTCAACGAGTCAACCACTCAAACGGTTCACCTCGTGATTGTAGGCTATGATGCGCGAAACCACACCACCAGTGACCTTGAATTTGAGACGACGCAAATAGAAGAACGAGAAGCAACCGGTCACGTGTGGTTGCCTCTGAAATGTTGCTCGTGTTTAATAAATCCTGACGCTCGGCTGACATTGCCCTAAACCAAACCGAGCAAATCAATCTTTCCACAGGTATTTGTCGGCAATGCCAACCGCAGCTCGTCAGCACTTGTAGTTTTTAATTGTATACACGAGGAGAGACAGTATACTTGAATTAAAGACCTGTTGTTCGCTGCTTGAAGAAACGATCAGTGCTTCTGTGTGGTGAACAGGACACGCGTTGGCGCATCCAGTCTAGCACAAGCCGCTGTAATGTTGTGTATGTCTTGTAAACAACATTTTCTACTAACTTTAACCAAATGGACTCAAATTTCGGGATGGACTGTTGGCTAAACTCCTGAGCAATAAAATGCCGGCTCTCCTACCAGGACGTTTTACTTGACTGCAGAAAAATGTTTTGCACATCAAAATTTGAACTTAATCCCAACCGTCACGTGCTGGAATTCCGAGACAAAATGAATTAGCAAGCGAAACAATTTAATACTGTGGAAGAAAAGTGTATGCTTGGAGAAGATTGATTGAAGAGAATAATTTAAATAACTTTCTCTCGGTGTCATACTTGTTGACGTATAAAATTCGGTGCAAAAACGCACCATTTTTTAAGAAGTATTTCAAATGCTAATTACAAGTGACTTAATGAATTGGAAGTGTTTGCGACACATACAATATTGCATAATTAGTGTATTCAGCGAACAGCTGAATTACCTACTGTCTACATGGACGAATAAATTAATTATAAATTAAATCAGTCATCCTATCATTCAATCGAAGCTTCTCACTTTTACAAGATCTAAATTATATCCAAGCTACATTCAATTACGCGTAAAACTAGTGGTAAGTTAAAATTAAGGTTTTTGCACAATTCGGATTGGTGAATTAAATTTACCATAATATCTACCTATTTCTCTATAAATCAATCAAAATCGTAACGAAACGCTTAATATTTTCCTATTCTGTTTAGACATAAAAGGCAAATATAAAATAACTTGCCATCTAAAAATCAATAATTAAATATTTTATTCATTTTAACAGTCAATCATGCATAATTCATGAAGTGCTCAATAATCGATTGACACCAACCTATTTGAAAATACTATTAATAAATTTGCAGATAATTAAAATTGTTAAATTCATTGCCTAACAATTTATGAGTGAGACGATCATTTGCACAATAATTAAAATAATCAGCATTTTAAATAATCTTAAAATTGAACAAGCCGGTAATCCAATAATAATTACTTAGTTAAATTGGTAAATCAATAAGTTTTTTCAATAAATCAATAAATTTATTAATAAATAAATCAAATTATAAATTAGACAATAGATCGAGTAAACGAGGAACCTAAAAAATAATTATCGCAGCAATTAATTTATTATTAATTTAGCACATTTGTAAACATTAAATGATCATTTACTCAAGTAATATTTCACCGCCAATAATTAAGCACACATTTATACGGGCTTGTGATTAGAGTATTGCCTGTTATTAGATTTCTGAAGAAGATACTGGAAATGAAGTACTGTAATGTTAAACAGCCAAGATTAGACCGTACTTCCTTTCCAGTGGTCAGCACGAATGGTATAGAAGCCATCGGAATGATGAAACCACGAACACAGGGAGTACACGGGGACGAGGATCCATCGGAACATCGGAAACTGAGAGGGCTAACCGACCACCCACAAAGGAAAATCGTGGATAAGTTAAATAAAACATTACGTATAGTCCACATTACTTTTGTATCAAATCTATCATTCTACTATTTAATGGAGGAAATTTTTACTAAAACTGAAGTATATATATCGTTAAATTAATTGAAAAATTCTGCACAGCGAATACACGGTCTAAATCTCTGACAATTCGGGCATAGAAGCAAATCCTATTCGTCCTGATTTCAATTGTATATATCACATTACAGCTGCTTTATTTTTTGCCGATTTGAGCTTCCGGATATTGGTTGTGGCAACTCTTAAGTACTGTCCAGATTTTGTAGCGTGCTGGGTATTTTTGCTGCGCGCGTTTTCGTGAACTACTGTGTGATAGCTCAGAATGTTAGCCGGTGTGAGCTGAGGAAGATTGGTGTCAAAGTACTTCATATGATTTTTTTGACTTCTTTTGGTCGTAACGCATACTGGGTTGTGCAATCCAAGTGTTGCATAATTTGGACTCAATGGTGACGTGCATGAATTTAAAGAATGAATCTAATACCCACAATTTAAATTCCCAAGTGCAGTAAATGTGGAATTCAATATCATTCTTGAACATGATGATAGTTACTGCCAAATCGAATAGAATTTAAATTTAAATTTAATCTTCCCAGTTAGATAATTTTATTTTGCTTATTTGAGGCACTTATTATCGTTAAGGACAAATTGCAGAATTCTATAATTTAATTTTTTGTGCTGTGAAATGAAACATTGTGTGTAGGCCAATGATCGATTAATACTTTATTTTTAGTTAAAGCTGCGATGGTAAAATTAACCGAAAGAAGTTTTAATAATGATGGAGCGTATATTTTGTTCGATTAGTTACTTAACTCCAGATGAGTGCCGTTAAGCCAAAGTCTATATTAATGAAATCATAAAAATGAAACACGTTCGAATTGATTTCAATTGTTAAATTGTTCATTAACTTTGCCCTGTTCATTGCGGAAATTATCGAAATCATTGTTTTTGAAAACAACGTCAACATAAATTATTAGCAGAAATCAATCTAACTTATATATATATATATATATATATATATATATATATATATATATATATATATATATATATATATAAGAGAACACAACAACGTACTCCATGGAATAACAGTTTCCATCAATACAGGTGAGAGTGGTGTTCAACACAACAAAACTGATGCGCACGAATGAAAAAGAAAGGCTCTCTGTGACGTCAACACCTTTGTCTGTATACAAATTTCAATGTACCTGCAACGTTCAGTACATCGGCAGATCAAAAAAGAGGCTTGAAATTAGAATAAATCAGCATCTCCATCAAAAACTATTAAAGAGGGGTGCAGCTCCTGCACAAAAATTTAGCAATTTGCGAACATGTACTACTCACAGGTCATGTTGTTAGTAGTTACAATTTTTCATTTCTGTACAAGGCAAAAACTGGAAAATGCTGCTGGCTTTTGAAGCTATTGCAATTAATAAGCTAGACCCCTGCTTAAATGGGCAGAAAGTAATTCAAAAAGAAGTTAAATTGGACTGGAACAAGGACTTCACTAACAGGCCTTCAAAAATAGCCTACGTTCCTCAAAATACGACACACCCATCAATTACGGACGCAGTCACAATGATAGCGATGACACACCAAATGATGTTACGCTAAAGGAGTTGTTTAAATTGCGCAAAATATAGACAGACATAGCTAAGAGGAGATTGGTTACGACTAATGTAAGGTTGGGATTGAAAAAAACGAATATTTTAACGAATCCAGAACAATGGCTGTAGATACTGGTAGTTACAAGATTTAATAATAAATCTTATTCCATGGAGTATATTGTTGTATTTTCATATTTAAAAAAAATTGTGAAACTTGTAACGATATATATATATATATATATATATATATATATATATATATATATATAACACCTGCTCTTTTATTTCTCACCTAACCATAGAGCATCACACTTATTATATTTTTTATAACAAAATACAGCTTGACCTGCGATTAAAACTTTAATTCTAGAAAATATTAATGAGAAACAAATGCCAAGTACATTTTCGGCATCTTTCTAATTGTATAGAGATTCTAAAATTTTTCAGAAAAACTAATTTTGTCCTGTAAAATCCGTGATATCTGGCGCAATTTTGCGGCCATCCGTTTTAACCCCTGCTGACCACAAGGATAATGATATTTATGTGATAGCTCAATTCATGAAGTTTCATTCCTGTGCTTTTATTTTTGATTCTCAATGAAATAATACGGAGATCATAGGCAATACAGTATTTATTTAAAAATAATTTTTAATTCACAATATTCTAAAATTAATACGTGAGCTGAAAAGATTCAATCACAGCTAACGGATATAAAAAACTTAGTGGAATAATTATTTCATTGGGCATGTAATATGGTAATCATTCAGCATAGTTTAGCCTTCAGAATTATTGGCCTTTTAAGGTCGCTGTAATTGGTCTATCGCCGTAAATGCACCGTTACAACTCCGACAAAGAAGAAATCGGTCTACGCGTGTAAGCGTGAAAACGAATGTACACGAGATTATACTTTCCGTTCATGCTGACTTTGGTTTTTCGTTCTGGTCACAACTGAACTAATTTGTTACTAGGTTCGCAACACCTAATACATACTTGCATATATATATTAGTTCTCCGCCACAAACAATATCTAACTGTTATATATTGAAATGAATGACGCCACGATTACCGCAAAATGTGATAACTGAAATAGATCAAGGCCGGAGTTTATGGATTTACAAGAGTAACAGGAGTTCAGAAATAGTTGTAACTCTCATTTTTGGTAAATTAGAGCATACACTGATATCCATTGTGGTGGTACAATTTACCGACTCATCAAACTTAATGTTAGTACCATGTACCTTTTCGGTACTATAATGTTGGTATCGGGTACTGACACAATAGCCATATTGTTGGTATTCTTTACAGACTCGGTATATATATATATATATATATATATAATATATAGTGTGAGTTAGCGTGGAAGTCGCATTGTCGAGACTTTATATGATGTTAGCTTCACTACTGCAGGTTTATACAATCGTCTAGGAGATTTTACCGTCCTATTTTCCCCATAATCCTAACCCAAATATAGAGTGGTTAAAGGGCGTAATACCGGCTCCTACTGATGAGTCGACAGTAAGCACGAAATGAATGTGCAAGTGATTATACTTTCCGTTCATTTTGTCTTTGGTTTATCCTTCTGGTCATAATTGAACTATCTTGTTATAAGGTTCGCAACACCTAATACATACTTTTGCATATATATTAGTTCTCCGCCACAAACAGTATCTAATTGTTATAGATTAAATAATCGTTTATTGTGCATAAGATAGAAAATTCAATTAATTATTTAGACGGTTTTCATCCACACTGAGCACATACAAATTAATTTACAGTATTGTCACAGTGGTAATTTGAATCCTGGGCAATTTGTTTCCAAGTCTTATTATTCATCCATTACACAAACTAAGCCACGACGTGTTTGAAGAATTCAGCAATCTGTTCATATTGTGGCAACAAATTCCGTCAGAAATATATTATTCGCTATCATTTTCGACCTAAAATACCGACTAATTTTTCATTTTATAATTATAAAAGAGATATCAGGCCTCCTTCAAAATTGGTATTGAATTTAAATATCATTTCCTGATTTGATTTTATAAATTTTTCTCGTTAGAAATTAAGTCACATATTAGAGGGGAAACACAATTCAATGAATGGATCAAATTAATTTTTGTGGAACATAACTTATCATATATAAGAAATGGTGTAGAATGATTGCTAACAGATCTATTCCCTAGTATTTCTTCACGCTTAAGATTTTCAATGTTCGTCTGTCAGTTTTAATTCATGTTACTGAATGCATATTTTAACTTTTTTCACATGCCAAATACTTACTATTCATTTCTGTCGGATTTGTACGTCTAACTTGCAAACAAATTATTTACGTGCATATACAGGTATACATATATATTTCTTGTTTCCTTAATTCTTAATTCCTAATTAGAAATATACTGTGTAATATTTGAAGGCAATTGACATAATAAAGCTATATATATATATATATATATATATATATATATATATATATATATATATATATATATAATATCCATTTTGTGCCTCAGTAATCGATTAATAATTATTCAGAAGGAACACAACTTTAATAGATGATGGTAAGTTTATTTGTAAAATTCGTGACAGGATTATTTCGTTAAAGCATAACTGCACACTACTTAAATTACGAGTTGAGTATAAATGGTTTTCCAAATGAATGAATAAAGTTTGTTGGGGTTTATAGAATTAAAATATCAATGATTGTGCGGATCGTAGTGTTAACAATACTTTAAGACAGTCAAAATTTTGGTGCATTCCTCTCTGGATTACCTTTTGGAATAGGTGTTGATGAGTTCTGCTGATGAACCGCTTCTTGGTTCTTCAAATATATGTGATACTGCACATACATTTTAAATAGCAAAAAATGAATGCACAACGAAAGCCCCCCCCCACACACACACATGTGACACGCGAATAAAACATGAGATTTGGAGAAAGAAGGCGTGTGATATTTGGCATTCAAAAACATGATATTTGGCGTGATATTTGGAAATTTTGTATTCGTGATTAGGTTTATTTTAGTAGTAATTAAGAAAAATCGCGATTTTTTCAGAAAGATAGGCTCAGTTAAACATTTCTGTTGCTAACTTCAGTTAAGTGAACCGGGCGATGTCTCGTGTTAATATCCATAAATTTATCAGGACAATTGCTCATTTAAATCATCTTAAACTTTTCTAAATCTTTCTCGACCTTGTACTTCATGAATATATTGTCTCATGAAAGGGGAGATCCGAGGTATCAACCTTGTCAGGCTGCCAACGTTACCTTGATACTGTTGAAATTAGAGAGAAAGATGAATATTCGCCATCTCTTCCTTTAATGTGAATTTGCTACCTGTGTCGGATTTGTTGGCTTGTATTACGATTTATCCAGGATTTAAAAACTTTTTTATAAAAAAAGCAGTAGATTGTCGACATATAATATTCTGTATATCGGTCTGTACTAGATTATTTGTGCATACATTCACTAGGCAGTCTGGCCATACTATTCCTCCTGACAATACTATTAAACTAATAGAAGTATTCATCATTACATTGATGCTGAACATTTGATGTTCATTCCAATTCATGTTCTCTGATTTACTTCGAAGAAATCTAACAATCTCAATATTCATCTCGGATTAAGCCGCCGATGATCAACGTTGTCTTTTCTAATGGAACGCTTGTGAATGACGAAATTAGACCCATTGAGTTCATTGGTTCATCGGCGAAGTTCTTGTTCTTCAGTGCTTCTGTTAATTTGAAGAACCTTTAACAGTGTATGTGTAAACGATGATTCAAACTGGCAGAAAGAGATTGTAAAAAAACTTAACGTATGGAGCTGTTGCGTTTTTGACTACTGACATTATAATATGCATTAGTGGAATTCCGAGACCTTTCAGATTTTTGTACACTTGGCTTGCTATATAGCTTTGCGGGATTCGTGGTAATCAGTTCCAAGTTATGAATTTCTTCTTGGAGCTCTAGAATATGGCATAGATGT
The DNA here is from genome assembly GCA_029291075.1 of Eudiplozoon nipponicum. NCBI lineage: Eukaryota > Metazoa > Platyhelminthes > Monogenea > Mazocraeidea > Diplozoidae > Eudiplozoon > Eudiplozoon nipponicum. The sequence goes on along the minus strand of JAQBSW010001861.1, from coordinate 99,217 downwards.
TGCGACGTGTTTTCCATTTTTCTGGCGAGCTAGATGAGTTAGGTTTCCATTCTAGTTGAGTCTCCAAAATTTTTATTCGTGAGTGGTCGCTTTGCACTATCAGTTTGGCAAAGACCCGATTGATTCCCGTTTTCAAGCACGTATCGATTTCGTCTTCGTGTTGGCTGGATGCCGATTTGTTCCTTTAATCAAAAGGCTTGAAAATCGTTCATACTAACCATTGGAAATGAGGTACGACGTTATGGAACGTGATTTTCCGCTTCATCATCAGGCCTCTAATTGCACGCACAGACGAAATGCTCACAATAACAGGGTTAAGCAAATGTGGATACCTCACTCCGAAACATATCTACAGAGGAAAGGAACGAACCAGCACGCAGGCACCGCGAAGCCGAACTCGATGCCTACTTGGAAATGGGGATTAATCATATCATTTTCGAAACTGATATGACAAGACGACAACCAAAGATTTAAAATCGTGTAGACACAAAATGTAACGCTCGCACTACGCAACCATTCCACAGATATTTGAGAGAAAATTGTGATGATACAGTAATCACGCTTATGAATCAGTACAAATGAAAAAAATGGAGATTAATAGGGGTCTGATGGTGGAACGGGAAATAACGTTCCGAATTGTCGCCAATCAACGAAGATTAGATCATACCTCCTAACGATGTTGGAGCTTTCGGAAGAAAGGGACGAATCAGCGGCCAGTCACCATGCTGATTAACTCAATGCGTACTTGAAAATGGGGATCAATCGTATCTTCGCGAAACTGATAGTGCAAAGCAATTACCCACCAATGAAAATTGTACAGAATCAAAATGTGACGCTTGCACTGCGCAACCATTCAAGAAATATCTGACAGAAAAATGTGATGATACAGTCATCACGCTTATGAATCAGTACAAAATGAAAAAAGATGGAGATTAATATGGGTCTGATGGTGGAACGGGAAATAACGTTCCGAATTGTCGCCAGTCAACGAAGAATAGATCATACCTCCTTACCAGTGGTTAGTATGAACGTTGTTGGAGCCTTCGGAGGAAAGGTACGAATCAACGGTCAGTCACCACGCAGATTAACTCGATGTGTGCATGTAAAAGAGGATAAAACGGATCTTTGCGAAACTGATAGTGCAAAGCGACAACCAAAGAAATAAACTTGTGGAAACACAAAATGTGAGGCTTGCACTGCGCCATCCCTTAAGAAATATGCAGTTCAGGTGTTCGAATAGAAATTCCCGATCCTTTGTCAAGTATAGCGCGTCGTATCTTTCTATCCGTTTCAAAAGTTTGACGTTTATCTACGCGTCCCTTTGTGAAAAATTGATTTCATATGAAGCTCTTCCGATATTAATCAGTTGCGCGCATTATTTTGGCTTTTAACACTTCTGCGTTAAACTCATCCGCGTTGATTCCACTTTTTGTGTTATTTTAGAAGTTTTAAACTGAGAAATGAATATCTTGCTATCACGAATACAGGGAATAATTTCATGAGCTCAGAATATTTCTCCAAGCTATATGTTTCCATTTGGTGCTTGGAAAGAATTACAGTTGAGAAATTTCAGATGACACCTACTGGATTGCTGGGAAATGGCACGAAATTTGCACGAGAAACAAATTAACATACTTTTCCCATGCCTATCCCACGGATGACCAGATGTCATAAATCTAGACAACAATTCAAGCCATCCACACCTGAGACTTGAAGAACACAACATGAACAAACCTTCAATCATTCAATTTAGTTTATTTTGCAATATTCTATTGCGGCACAATTGAGAGCATTCGTAGGTCGGTAAAATCTTGATTCCTTTACATTTCCAGGTGCAAAGATTGTGTTTGGCACTAATTGATGGGTTCTCACTTGTCGCATCACTCAGAAACCCTCCATCAGCTGCTTGTCCGAAAATTACGTTGGAATTAGATTTTCCAAATTTTCAGGTCTTCATCTTCAGGGTTGACACCATTTTTTTTACTGCGGCTGACTCCTTTTGGAGGATAAGCCGGCTCCAGTGACATTTCATGGAGTTTCTTGGGTATTTGGTACAAGTGGTGTCCCCTCACCACTCGGCTTTTTGATCGAGGACGCACCTCTAGCCTTTGCGCATCCAAGCGCAGTCTGCAAAGCAGCAGTAAGTTGCATGGTTGCCGGTGGCTGTTGAGAGCTCATTCGCCATTCGGAAGTACGGGGTACTGTCCAGGAGTCCATGTAATCCTGTGGCTGTTGAACCCTTTTGTGGCGGGGAACACACGCCGAGTCATGGTGCCGTCGTCGGGCTCGTGGTCTTTTTATAGGAGATCCGATTGCCGGTCGGAAATCCACCACGCCCTGGTGACACCACCGCCATAGGCAAATAACAATTTGTAGCAAGTGTGGTATCCTCATTCCTGGCAGATCTATTTATATTTATTTTATTTCCAAAACTATAGTATTCGCTCTTAATACTTGTTCTCTTATACTCACATGCGTACACGAAATATCCACGTCAACCCTACGCACACAACCTCTACACACATATGTGTACTCTAATCTAAATTGACATTTATGGAATAAATATTGGCAAATCGAATGGATTGACATACACACCTATATATACATATATATATATATATGTATATATATATATATATATATATATATATCAAACTGGATAATAACCATTTTATTTAGAGAATACTAATTTACACTTTACAATCTTTCATTTATATACATCCTGGGTTTTCATTTTATTATGTCGATGGCAGCTAGTCTGTTTTTCTGTTTTGCCTCCATTACTTGTTTTTGGTTTATTTGTTAGTATTCATTCGTATGTGTCAGTGTGCGTGCAGGGGTCATTCTCATTGTCTTGCAGAGTGATGCTTGAGATCTGGTCAGTCTTGTATTGATGGATTGCATTTCGACTAATTGTTCGCTTTGTTGACTGTTATGTGTACGAATGGTTACTCCAGAATGTAGCACACGTAAGAGCTAAAAAAGCGAACAATTAGTCAAAACGCAATCAATCAAAACAAGAATGACCAGATCTCAGGCATCACTCTGCAAGACAATGAGAATGCGCCCCCCACCCTTATAGACACACCTACAAATGCACTTACAAATCAGCCAAAACATGAAATAAAAGTACAATGGAAAATCAGACTAGTTGCCACCCACATAATGAAATGAATTCCAAGGATGTATGCAAAAGAAACATTGTAAAATGTAGCTAAGCCTTCTCGAAATAAATTGACCATTATCCACTTGGTTCTTGAATGTATTTTCGTTTCCTAATAAAAATATACTCTGTAGTATTCGAAGGCAAAGAAAATATTAAGGAAAATAAAAGGTTGGGGGCAGCCTTTTACCAAACTTTTGGAGAGAATAGAGTTCATCCAACCGTGATTAAAATCCGGTGTTGTGCCAAAGGGATTCCTTAAGCAGGGCAGAAGAAATAACCAGAAACCGACGAATAAGCGTATGTGCTGCTTATTGCTTAATACTGTTGAGGACAAACAATCAAAACTGAAAGTTGCTGAGGGGATTATCAATCACTCGGTCGCCAGCTTGCAAGTTTGAACAAGAATGTACACAGTGCTTTTACAACGAAGATATAAACGCTGATGAGAAAATGAAATTAAAGAACTCACAATAGATCTGGACGAGTTTCCTGCTCAGTCAATAATTCCTACTAATCTTGATGCATTTATTCACAATTGTTCAAAAACAGTCTTGTTAGACATTCAGAAAGAATCCATTTCCCTTGGAGCAAATTTCTGCATCATTTAGAGAAACCTAAGCGAACGCGACATTATTGACATCCAGGTTGGAACGGAAAATTTCTACAACAACTTGACAAATTATATCGATCCACAGGCATTTAATTGAAAAAATTGAAAGCTGAGATAGTTAACGCATTAGAACAAAGTATAAAGCATTTCAAAGGCGGTCAAATCATCAAAAAGAAGCATATAGACGAACTACGCAAATGACGATCTGACAGAACTACACGACTTGCGACATCCGACAAAGAATGAGGAGTTGTTATATTTGAAGCCGACGCTTATAGAGGGTCAATGAACGAGATCATAAATGGTTAATCAAAATTCAAACCAGACAACAAACAAAAATATGATTCAGCGAATATAACTATAATAGCTGATTCCGATATTAGATCAGGACACATTGAATAAATCCAAAAGACGAAACCCTTCGGAACAAACACCGCAAGGTTAAACGGCAAACCAAAATCTCTTAAATCCTTGACAGCCTCAAGAGCTCCTCCGATGCGGCCTGTTATGTCAATTATAAATGTACTGCAACATAAACCAGATAGGTTTCTCTGAACCCTACTTCAACCATTGTGAAATATCATAAACACAAACTCCATCAAGGAATATTTCGACTTAGCCAATGAATTTAAGGGGAAAAACATTCTACAGAACAAAATGATCTTGCTTGACGTCTCATCCTTAGTTACGAACATTCCACTGGAAATAACTACGACGTTATTGTGAAAACTGATTAAGAAAGAGTTTCAAGATTTTTCTATTTGCATTAATGATATAAAAGACCTCATATTAGCATGTACAAAAAAACGTGCAATCCACATTTTTGAAGGGGAATTATTACCATCAGATTAATGGCGCAACTATTAAAATCTGCATTAAAACTCTACTGGCAGACGTATACATGCACCATCTTGAACAGACAAGCCTGGAAAACAGAATTGAAATGTGCGCAGACTTCAAAAGGTATGCAGAGGCTACACTATTGTAAACCTTAGTTGCAGTAGACCAAAATAATTCCTCAAACAAGCCAATGAAGCCGATCATATATTTAAATACTCTTTGTTGCCGATTATATATTTGAAACGGGGCATCCTGTCAATTTGACAATTTACTCATTTCTACACAAAAGAAAATCAAGTATTATTATATATATATATATATATATATATATATATATATGCTTAAATGACAGAAGATAAATTTGAGGTTATGAGTAGGTGCTCGAGTGGAGCCCGGGACAGAAGCCTTTATGTTGAGTATTTTATTAGTGCCAAATAGGAATGTACTCGGTCAACTGAATGAATTACGTTTCCTACCTTGTGTCATGTTCAAGTTCTACTGACAACGTATGATTTATAACAAATAATAAATAAATAAATAAATAATTGAATAAAAATGTATAATATTAATTTTTAGGATTAAAATTTTTAAAAATATTTGAGAATATTTTTCTTGTACGTAATTAGTAAATGTGGGCTCCGGGAATGTAATTTAATACTCGCAATTTTATTGATCTTTCCTCATGTTCTAGTAAGCGTAATGGTAGCACCAAGATGTACAACAAAATACGTTTTCATTCTATTATATGTAATAATGATCGCAAGATGTTATTGGAGACTGTATTTTTAAGTATTGCTGAATATTCGTCTCTATTACTGCCACAACAACATTGTTTATTAATAAATGATGAATTAATTTACAGCGTGACCTTATTCACTATAAAAAATTATAGTTCCATTTTAGCATTGATAATTAATATTCAGAGTAGCTTTCAGACCCTATATTTGGGTATATTGGCAAACGTGTCCATGTTACAACATTGCATTGTAATTCTGCTGTTGCATTCTCAAGAATTCAGCCCCAATGATAATTCGAGTCTAATAAAAATTTGTTATTCGAGAAAAACGAAATCCCTGGATTGCTTCTTTAAAAGTGGTAGGCTAAGAGGCGTTTAATTTGTAGAAACATGAACAAATGTTTAAAACAGCCAATCATGTGAGCGAACTGAAAGTTACGAAAGAAAATGTATTATGTGGCTAATTAAATACTGTTTGTTGCGAAGAACTAATATATATGAAGGTATGTATTAGGTGTTGCGAACCTAGTAAAAATTAGTTCAGTTGTGACCAGAAGGACAAACCAAAGACAGCATGAACAGAAAGTATAATCTCAAGCACATTTGCTTCGTGCTTACTGGCGACTCATCAGTAGGAGCCGGGTTTACGCCCTTTAACCACTTTATTTTTTGGTGAAGAATGGGGGATAATAGAACGGTAAAATATATGACAATTAGCAGCACGAGACTAAGGGATACAAAAAAAGGGAGATTGAATTGTGTACACTGCGAGAAATATTCAATACCAACATGTACACATTAAATTTAAAAGATAAACAAGTTAAAACTAAAGAGGTTCGGAGGGTCATGGCAATACCTGACTCCAAACTAAATAGGAAATTACAAACGGTATCATTAAAACACAATATGCGTACCATTTTAAAAGAGACCCTTGACATAGTAATTAAAATTTCCAAAAAATGGAGAAATTTTCAACGTTATACACATCAGTAGTACATTAAATTTCATGTAGATATTGTAACCTTGTGTATGTCGGAGAAATGATGCGCCCAATTAAGTCAAGAAGAGAGGGACAGAATCGCGTCCCAGTATTACCATGCTAATAGATCAGATCTTGCAATCGTTTAGTAGAGAAAGGACAAGCAATTAATTGAGATCGCTGCAGATACATAACAATATGTGGTTGCAACAGATCAAGAAGATTGATTAGAAAATACATTGAAATTAAATTCAGAAATGATATGATGCATGAAACAGTTATCGAAAAATCATGACTCGATTTGGAGTAAAGCAATAACTAATTGTAGGGAGCGAAATTTTCACAAACTCGCTCAAGTAAGAGAAAGAGAATGTTGAATTACAATTAAATTACTGAGCGCAAGGTATGAATAAATAAAAAACCCAAATTATTTTATAATCGTCTTTTAGTTTGATCCTTTATAATTATCTTTTTGTATCTTCATGGAGTGTAGCAATTTTTAAAAGCGTTTTTATACGAGAAATCTTTTCTTTGCACTACAACTATAATATTACTTTCAGTAGGAAATTTTCTAATTTCTTGCATAAGCAACTATTTGTTAAAACTTTCTATCTTAACGAAACATTGCATGTTTTAAACTTATTTTTACCAAGTCTGAATTATTTACCGTGAAAAATTTGCGACCAATGTATTCAGAGCACCTTTCCTCTTTCATTACCTGGATGCCACACGTAAATGTTTTATTTTAGAAAGTAAATGTGAAAATAGTTAAATACTGTTTGTTGCGGAGACCTAATATATATGCAAGTATGTATTAGGTGTTGCGAACCTAGTAACAAATTAGTTCAGTTGTGACCAGAAGGATAAACCAAAAGGCAGCATGAACGGAAAGTATAATCTCATGCACATTCGTTTCGTGCTTACTGGCGACTCATCAGTAGAAGCCGGTATTACGCCCTTTAACAACTATATATTTGGGTGAAGAATGTGGGATACCGGTGTGGGAATCCGGTGCTCTAATCACTGAGCCAACCTACCGCACACTAAAAATAATTTTCAGTTATATAATAAATGATATTTCTTGGTTGGCCTTTCCTATCGGTAGAGCCTATATAGCATCCCTGTAGCCCTAGACGTCCTACTAACCATCTCCAATCTGTCATTATAGAACAGATACCACGATACATGGGGAAGTGGTATTGAAATGAACGAATATTAGTGACGCGGGCGGTGATAACATCTACTTATTTGTTGTTTCAGTCTTAATGGATTAAACATGGAAAACGAATTAACTCGTCCACCTTTTTTCAATCACTACTCTAATTCAGGCCTTTCTGCGCTTCTTTTTCAAATCGGCTTTACCACGTACATCCGTCTGAAGGTGATTATGGAATTGATGAATTCTGCTACATATACAGTTAAAATTTTGGAGGTGTCCTGACTTTTCCAAGTGTGGAGCAAACTGAGCTACGTTGCCTAATGTTTGTGCTTGTGTGCGATTAGAGGTAAATCCCACTTCATTACCGAGAAAGGTCTAATATCTGGTTCCAAATTTTATCGATGAAATGTTTGAGCCAGGCGTTGGACTTGGCAAACATTGCTTGCAGGTGGCGATACAATTCTTCAAACTAAGCTTACCTGTATGAGATAAGCACATACCACATTTATATAGGCAATAATATTAAACAAACATTAATTGCGCAGGTGGTGGTAACAATGCTTTAAATCAAGTTTGCGTGCTTGAAGTAAACACCAATCGCATTGTATTTAACCAGTCGTCGAACAACGTAACAAAACTACCGCCAGTCGCACGTACTGACGAGTGTCGACCTTCCATGCTCATCATCAGAGTACGACGGCAAACTGACTAGCGAGGATCAAACCGCGTTGCATATACATATGGAAAGCGAAGGAAAATATACGGCTCTCACTTCTAGTAGTCTCGAAAACATTGTACTTGACTGAAAATCTCGGCTGCACAATTTCTATGCGGTCACGAACATTTACTTTTTGCAACTTTTACCACATACATGTAGGTAACGCAATTAAACAATCGTTGATTCGGCGGGTGGTTGTAAAAATTCTTTAAATCAAGTTTGCGAGCTTGAGGTAAGCACGAACCTCATTGTATTCAACCAGTCTCCGTACAACATAGCAAAACTACGGTGAATCTCACATACTGATGCCTTTCATGATTACCATCAGAGTACGTTGAGAAACTAGCTAGCGTGGATGAGAGCGTAATGCATTTGTAAGTTATAGAAAATCAGATGTGCGTTTCTTGCATCTAGTATGCCGCACCTATTCTACTTGATTAGAAATTTCAGTTTCCCATTTTCTTTGCAATCGTGAACATTAATATTTTGCAGTATTCGCCACGTACCTACAGTTCTGCAAATATGATATATTTGTGACCCACAAGGTATTGTGCAGTCGACAATTCCACTCAAGAACAATTAGTACGAGACTACGTTGCGGATAAAATGGAGTATGGTGGATATTTTGTACAAAAATATTCATTCAAGCAAATATACACTCATTTATATATATATATATATATATATATATATATATATATATATATATATATATATATATATATATATATATATATATATGAAACATGTGATGATTTACTTATAAATGTTTATTCGTGATTATTTAATTTTGATAAAGCTAAATTGTGCTATGATTTACAAGGGTTGATTTGCAACCGTTCTTCGATGATTAGGTAGAAAAATCGAAACGTATTAATGCGGTAAATTGGCGTAGTATTATTTTTTGCAATTTAAAGAAAGAAATGTAGAGTTTGCGTTTATATTTATTAGATACAAAATATCACAGCACATTTCATCAGCTGCCAGTTAATTATGTTCCCTCATTAGGCTGTTAAAACTAATTATCCCACAGCAAGACACCGATTATCAGGAGAGAGTAAATTTCTGATCTGTTTGACGAGCATAACTTTGTTGACGTATCTTAACAAAGTTTAACTAAAAAACTTTATTATTTATACGGGTATGACTCCATCAATTTGTGAAATACAAAATTCTTCGCTGAAAAAAAGTAAGTAAATAATGTCCAGAAAATAAATTGTTATATCCTAGCCTAAGCATATATTTTACTCTTATACAGCCGACAGAATAAAGCACACGGAGTTTAGCAAATCCAACAACTTATCTCATTGATGTCACACATTTGTTTACATTATCGGTTACAAAGGACTATTATTAATGATCCTACTGCTCAGTCATCAGAAAGCACGTATCGTATGTGTAAATGAGATTACTAATTATGTTCACAAAGATTTTCGTATATCCTTCAGGTATTTTCTGACCTAAAATTTTACTAGGAACACAAGACCTAGTACATAATGTCTTAGATATGTTTTCTTCACAACAAAAAAAACATATGCAAACGTCAACGCCATTATCCTATACTGGCATCAGGTATATATATATATATATATATATATATATATATATATATATATATATTGTACATAGTGATTTGGCTTTGAAGTTCCATTGTCGAAGACATTATATGAAGTTAGCTCTTCTACTACAGGTTTGCACATTAATATAGCAGATTGTACCGTCCAATTGCCCCATTCCTTCCCCATATATATATATATATATATATATATATATATATATATATATATATTCTTCCGAGCATATATTGGAAACGAGGCACCCAGTAAATTTGACCAATTTCGAAATTCTACATAAAGCAGAATCAGAAAAATTATAGTATATTTATGAAGCACTTTATAGCAATCAACAAATACTTGGTCTAAGTATTCAAATGATTCATCAACTTGATATTCTAATCTACTGGCCACAAATAACAAAATTCAACAACAATTTACTAGTAACCAGGCAAGGCCTAACAAACCCTCGACTACACTCAACAAACATTCAATCGGATTAGACAATAATTGATTTTGAGATTAAAGTAAACACCAATCCCATTGTATTTAAACTGTCGTCAAACAACATAACAAAACTACCGCCAGTCGCAACGCACTGACGAGTTTCGACCTTCCATGATCATAATCAGAGTAAGACGGCAAACTGACTAGCGAGGATCAAACGGCATTGCATATATATTGAAAGCAAAATTCAATCGGATTGGGAACAATGTGAAGAGGAAAATACAACTGCACATATGGTGAAAGAAATGCGCAGTCACTTTAAATTAATTGTCGACTTTATAGCAGGAAAATAATTTGAAAATTTGAGATCTACCTCAATGCCATATGACTCTAAAATTTCCAGAGTTAAAACGGATGGCATGATGGATGAACTTCAATTATCAACTAAGGTGCCGTGATAACAATTCATTTCCATATATTCAAAAAATCCTATTTTTTGAACAATATATATATATATGCAGGTATTCTAGAGAAGTCGTTGTTTACTCTAATTTTGTCAGAGCTGAACCGCTCTTATAAAAAATTTTTTCGTAATTGAAGAACTCGAATATGGGAATTTGTGAGATTTGGAATGGCCTACCTAACACGAAGGTAGCAAAGTATATATATGTATATATATACATGTATATATATATATATGTATATATATATATATATATATATATATATATATATATATATAGCAGGAATTCAATTAAGCAAGCATAATTAAGTACATTTTCGCATGTGACTTCGACGGACCAATGATAATGCTAAGGCGAGAAAAGTACTTTCGGTTAATTAAATCAAAATTGCAATATTGATACAAACACCTGCCTCATTATTTACATACATTTGTTAGTAAAAACCTAGTTATGAATTATGTAGAAGAGAAAATTATTTTAGTATACCGGTTTCTTCCTTATTAAGAACTCATAATGTTCTGGCCAGAATAGGCCGCGGACTGGGCTCGAACCTGGGCACATCTGTTTTGGAATATAGTGCTGTAACCACTGATCCACCCTTCCGCAGACTACACTACAAAAAAGTTTCAGTTATATACTATCTAATGTAAACCGGTTAGTCTATTTTTCCTTTAGGTGGAGGTCATGTGGTATCCATTTGGACTAAATGTTCTAACTATCTATACACAATCTGTCATTATTGAATAGAAACCAAACTACATGGGGATGTGGTATTAAAATGAACATTTATATAATTAAACTAACATTGTTTGCGCGAGCAGTGATAACAATTACTAGAATCAAGTTAACGATCTTGGTATAATCACCTGACCCATTACATAAATACATTTGCCAGTACAAAATACGAGTTGTATAATGTAGAAGAGGCAATTTATTTAGTAGACCGGTTTCATCCGCATTGGGAACTCATCACGTACTCTCTAGAATTTGCGACAGGGCGGTCAATTTTTAGAGCAGCAGATTACGAAGCAGAAGTACCCAGATTCGAGCCCTATTTGAGGCGAATTCTCGACAATACGTGAAGAGTTTCCAACAGGGACGAAAGCAGTCTACTTGATGAATTGCCTTTTCCACACTATACAATTCTTAGTTTATACAGACAAATTGTTCGCATAATGAGACAGGTGTTTATACCTAGTTCGCAACCGAGATTTATTTAATTGTTTTCACTGTCCGTGAAAGCACGTTTATTTAATTCTTTCTGTTGATGCATTTGTGTACGAAGAATAGTTATTGAGATAGCCTCTAATTAGAGAAGCATATTCAAATATGCTGGACTAAGTTTATTTGGTTGTAGATTCATATGCAACAACAGTATTATTTTCTATCTTAATATGCATGACCTACTTAGTACTAAAAATTTAAATATTAATTTTAGAAAAAATATGTATTAATATTATGTGCTGTATTTTATGCTTGGTAACTTAAATTTAGTAATTTTATGCCGAAAAATTTGCTTATTAATTTAAAGAATTTGACCATAGAAAATCAAGTTTTCAATGGAAAACCCTGAGCGGTATAACTGACTAAATCACGAATACGAATGGAAATGTGATGTGTCCCACAATTAACTGGGATCCTTCTGGAAGGTTAAGCAGATTCGTTGATTACGACGTTAATGTTTTTGTTTTTTCTGTGTCTGCATTGTCAGGTAATCCTTTTGATAATTCCAAGTTTGTCAATAAAATAAAAACGAACATTGGTTGAGCGGGCGGTGATACCAATTACTATTATCTAGATTGTGATCTTAATGTAAAAACCTGCCCCATTAAGTACATAAATACGTCAGTATAAACTAAGAATTGTTTAGTGTAGAAAAGGCAATTCATCCAGTAGACCTTGATTATAGTAGTTGTTATAATCGCCAGAGCAACGAATGTTCGTTTAATTATATAAATGTTCATTCAAGTACCACTTGCCCATGTAGTGTAGTGTCTATTCAATAATGACAGGTTGAGGTATGCTAGTTGGAACGTTTTGTCTAAATGAATGCGATATGAGCTCCGCCTAAGAGAAAAAAGACTAACCGAGTTACATTAATTAGTATATAACTGAATATTGCGTGTGTTGTGTGCGGCAGGATGGCTCAGTGTTTAGAGTACCAGATTCCGAAGCAGACATGTCCAGGTTCGAGCCCTGTCCACGGCAAAATCTGGCCAGTACGTGATGAGTTCTTAATAAGTACAAAACCGGTCTCCTGAATGAATTGCCTTTTCTAAACTATGCAATACTTAGTTTATGCTGACAAATGTATGTGCTTAATGGATCAGGTATGTATATCAATTTCGCAAACTTGTTTATAGTATTTTTCAATAAATTACCATAAACAATGGATAAAAGTTGAGGCTAATTAAGAACAAAAAGGGACAATATTGCTAATCGCAGTGTAATTAACAGTACCAAAACATTGAGATTAAAAAATTTAGAAAAAAGAATTAAACCTTTTATTATTAGCATTCCGGTAAAGATCAGAAGCGATAAACGTGAATACGATGAAGAACTATCGAAAACTACGATGCCAACTAATGAACCGCCACTGCAAATAAGAAGAGAGAGACTCATTGATGTTACCAAACAATAAAACGGATAATAAGTTTATATGTGATATGGAAGAGTTTTTCGGTAATCTAATGTATTATCCACATAATGAAAGGCATTTGGTTGCGTTACCCGAACGTCTATTTAACCAGGAAAATTCATGTATCATAGACTGATACGATAGTAAAATTATTGACACATTCAATAACCCACTTGTCTCCGCCAGATCTCATTTAATTTAAAATATCACGTTTTTAAACATTAATTTTGCAATGTGAGCATGTGTTCGGTTTCTTTCCCCCATTATATCTTCTTATGCTTGTTGCTTTTTTTAAATTAGAAAGCAAATCAGTATTTGCTCCTCCTAGTTCACAATTAAAAAACCTGACAGTCTATTCAAATTAAAGTTAAGAGAAAACCAGGTCTTTCTAAACAGTTTAGTATAAGAATGGTTTCGTAATAAAGTTATACTTTAATTTACCAATTTTCAATCAATTTACATGACTAATAAACAAAATGGTTAAACTAAACATAATAAACGCATTCTTGGTTAGATCAAATGTTTTTTACCTCATATTGTTTGAGGCCAGATTATGAGACTTTGCTGATGTTTAAGATTTTTGGAATGGTTGTATTTCTTTTCATTATAAATCAATCTCTTAAATAATGGAGATTGTATCATGTACAGACCTTTGTGATTGTTTGTAGTGTATTTATGTGTGTATATGTGTATGTATGTATGCCTGTATGTATGTATGTATGTATGTATGTATGTATGTATGTATGTATGTATGTATATATATGTATGTATGTATGTATGTATGTATGTATGTATGTATGTATGTATGTATGTATGTATGTATGTATGTATGTATGTATGTATGTATGTATGTATGTATGTATGTATGTATGTATGTATGTATGTATGTATGTATGTATGTATGTATGTATGTATGTATGTATGTATGTATGTATGTATGTATGTATGTATGTATGTATGTATGTATGTATGTATGTATGTATGTATGTATGTATGTATGTATGTATGTATGTATGTATGTATGTATGTATGTATGTATGTATGTATGTATGTATGTATGTATGTGTGCATGTATGTATGTATGTATGTATGTATACATGTATTCATGTATGTATGTACGTACGTATGTATGCATGTATGTATTTATGTATGTATGTGTGTGTGTGTTTCAATGTAATATATCGAATGGCTATATTCAAAATTGAATTCAACATTTTTTAAACATCCAACCTCAACAGAGAATGAAACACGTATGCTACAATATAACTGTTTAATATAAAGTGCGTTCAGAATTCGGTGCCAAATCCCAATGATGTGAAACCGATAAGAAAACAATGTGTTCGCCAAAGAGATTGTTACTTTATTTTAAGCAAACTTTGTATGATATTTGAATTTATTTGCTTTTAAGTTTACTGTGATTAACTTATATATGCAGAATGGAAAAGATGTTTAAACTGTTAAATTAGGTTTGAATAGGGTGCTTATAGGATAATTGGTTGCCAGAATTTCCTTCAATCTAGTAAACCTAAATAAAGCATAGACTTATATAGCAAAAAGGCACATAATATGCGTAGAGGCACATCAACGCTTTGCAAGGTCGCCAAAATATGCGAATGTGCACAAAATCTCAGGATTAGCTGGAGTTGGTAAGCACCGACAATTAAACGATCCAAGACTTTGACAAAAAACGCAATTGAAAGAGTTGGTATTAAGCCGCCAAGCCATCTAAAAGCTTTCTCTTTAATTATTGTTCTATTAACCTAAAATATCGATGTTTTTATTTAGTCTATGCTTACTCAATGTCGTACACCTGGAAAGCAGTGATTTCGCTTTGTTTTATCTTCGAGAGCAAATAAATGTGTTTACATTTATCGACTACGCAAGTGTGCAAAAACCAAGTGGTTTTGCACACAAACTCAGTTTTTTGCACTTTCTGTGAATATAAGTGCTTAACTTAAACTCACTGGTAAAAGTTAATTTATGCACACAAATTACTCAAAAGAAATGTGTGTGCTAAGCAAAAGAAAGCACTCACTCACATACTCGTACGAGAAAATAATTCACGTCTGAGACGAAAAAAAAGTTGAAATAGTCAATGGCTACTGCTCTTGCGTAAATTCCGACTTGATCTCCTATTTGCCTGTCTATTTAGTGTGTCCGTATTTAAAGCCATTAGTTCTCTTTTTGTGTGTTTTTCGAGATATACGTCTTTGCATACAGAAATAATTCAAATTCTATAAATTCGGAGCCTATATATTATATATGTATATATATATATATATATATATATATATATATATATTGATTTTTTAACATAGATGGAAAAGATAAGGTTTACCAAACAACTATTTCTTATTTACTAGTCAACGATTCATTTGCAGGTAAGACTAATGTTCGAAGGAATCAAATCATCGACAATTTTCATCAATTAATTTTACCCTGGGGCTCACGCATTTTGTGTGTTTGTGATTTTCCAAACAACTTGTAGTAGATCACTATTTGCTTGGGTAAGAACATTGTAATTTGAATTTTAACATCAAGCTCCAACTAATCAGCCTCGCTATATCACAGTTGTCAACATAAAAATATATATATATATATATATATATATATATATATATATATATATTCAAGAATGCATCTATTCGTGTTACTACAGTAGAAGACCAGCCTGTTATTGAACATTATTTAAAGTTGCCAATATATTTAATGCTTACTTGATGCCACATTCATAGGTGTATAACATCAACCTGCCATTATATTAAGATGCATTATCACTTTCTGATTTTACATTGGCTTGAAAAAGACACATTGTTGCAACATTAGTTATTGCGTAATTACCAGAACTGTGCTCTGACTAACACAAGATCATTCTGTGTTCCTCATTTATGAGCTATTCTTTATGTTTGTTTGAAGAATTTCGGACTGATGAGAGATGCCGAGACATTTTCGACGGCAAGGGTAATTGGAAAGAATCACAAATCACATCAAGTAAAACAGTCTTCCCTTGACGGATCGAGCGTGACTAGTTGGAACAATACCGAAGGAAAAGCTGACAATGTATAATAAGTTGGTGTATAACGGAAATCGCATGTAGTACACAGCCGGAATGGAGCAGTGGACGAGTTGTAGGACACTGAAGCATATGTGCAGCGGTTCGAGCCCTTACAGCAGCAATTCCCATAAATAGTAGGCGAATGAACGATTTTCTGTCTTAAGCAGATTATCATCTAGAACGGTTTCCTCCTTATTTTGCATGTATAGAATGGTTGCTAGAAGAGTCGCTGCCAAAATTTGACCGGTGGCATTTTCTGCAGTCTTGTAACTCATCTACTACATCTTAATAGAGCCCCGATGAAGATTAAACTTATCTATTTGACGCCTTTATATTTCAAATTTATGTTATTCTTAGTTTATATTGATAAAAAATATATATTATAAAAAGGACAGACATTTTTATAGATTCTACCATGGTAAATGTCTGGAATACCCTGAGTTCTGCTTAAAATGCAAACGTGACCTGCATTGAACAAACTTGCAAAATACTAAGGGACTTTCAACTGAATTTTGTTCAAATATGTAAATTGTCTAAATTGCTTTCCGTAGCTAACTTTAAAAATGGGAAATTTGCAATAAAAAAACTATTTTTATGAGATTTTTGCCCATGTACGTTGTGGCACTAAATTTTGAAACTAAGCTAACATTATCGATACGGGAAAGTATTTATGTGTATGGAAATGTCGTCCTTAAGTGAAAAATAATAAAATATTTATATTAATTTAAGGAAGAGCAGGTAAAACAGTCCAATGGTGAGGTAAATACTTAATGTAGTTGTTTGCATCTCATAAGATATTCCCCAGGAATATTCCACAAATCCAGGAGATTATCAGATTTACATTAAAAGCTCGCAAACTTGATTTAAATAATTGTTACCACCACCCGCGCAATCAATTATTGTTAAATTGTATTGCCTATACATTTATATGTGGCGAAAGCTGCAAACAGTTAATGTTCGTGAATGCATAGAAATTGTGCAGCCGACATTTCCAGTCAAGTTCAATGTATGCGAGACTGCTAGAGGTGAGAGCCGCGTATCTAAATTTGATTTCCATATATATTCAATGCGGTTTGATCCTCGATAGTCAGTTTGCCGTCGTACTCTGATGATGATCATGGAAGGTCGAAACGCGTCAGTGCGTTGCGGCTGGCGGTAGTTTTGCTATGTTGTTCGACGACTGGTTAAATACAATGGTATTGGTGTTTACTTCAAGCTCGCAAACTTGATTTAAAGAATTGTGACCACCACCCACGCAATCAATTATTGTTAAATTACATTAAAATTGTTGCATTGGTATTTATTAATGAGCAAACCCTGATGTAAATAATAAATTTGTCGACTACTGTAATTAATTTTATTGAAAAAAGTCTGGTGAAACTTACGGCACGTAGGAGTTTTCACCAAAACGATCAAAGAAGTAGTGTAAAAATAGAAAAGCACTAGTATTTATCACATGAACCGATGTAGCAATTAATTAAATTGGCATCAAACACACAGAAATATGGCACAACTTCTATACAGCACCGTTCAACACAACAGACTGGCATTGTTCTCAAGTAACAATCAGTAAAAATTCCTTAATTTAAATGGCGAAATAAGTTGAAAATTTCCAGATGTTCTTTGGTATATTAGGGTTGACAAGACGGGAGAAAGAATTACTTTGAATAACTGGAGCATAGATGGATTAAAGCATTTCTCACCTTAAATGTTAAATTGGACTTTCAAAGTCATTGAACTGATCGAAGCAGAAATGAAGCTGTGAAATTTTGAGTGGACAGAACTTAGCCAATCGAATTTTTCAATGGATTGTACACACCGTGTTATGGCCAGCAGAGCAAGGAGTTTAGGAGTATCTAGGAAATGCACATGCCGTGTATCGGGAAATTAGTGCGACATAAAATTATTTGAAGCACCAGGTGCTAATTAGTCGCTCTTGCCAACAAGATATGTTGGCTGAACTCAGATTCTCTTTAGTGGGAGTATCAGAAATTAAACGCAGATTGTACAATTTGAAACAATCAACAATATAGCAAAAATATATTAATGGTGTCCCCTGATGAGTTGCTACGCAGGAAGCTAAAGGTGAAGCCAGCGAGAAAGGCATTGACGAATTACAGTTAGTAGAACAATTTATAAAGTCCATTATGTAATAGGAGCCGGCACTACGCCTCACAGCCACTATTTATTTAGTTAAGAAATTTTTATCATTTGGATTACCCTTTTTGTTCATTAGGAAATATAAGTCTCATGCTATTAACAATATGTTTTTGCTAAACACACCATTACTATTACATGGGAGCATATACATTAGTAATCTGTAATTGGGAAAAATAATTAGGATATGCTTATTTGAACGGAGTCATGACTACCACGAATCAGGGATAGATTACATTTTTCAAGGTTTCAGTATAGAGATTTGCACAATTGGTAGGCGTTCGGATTACATTTTTGGAACACCAGATGCGCACATACAGCAATTATAAAGGTTGCACTGAAGTCAAATTGCCTAAGATATTGCATTAAGCTGGCAAGTGTACTGCTTCAATTCAAATACGTATGAGATATAGCAATGCCTAACTGTCCAACACTTTTTGGCACAAGGTTACGCTACCTACTGAAGAATCGTCAGCAAGCAATTAAAACTTGTTCATACAAGAATACAACTTTTTTATTACTTAATTTGGCATAGCATTCTGGTCCAGTTTAAACTAACTTGTTACTAGGTATACCAGACGTAATAAATGGACATTTGAAAAGCATTTCCTACATTATTAAGTTGCTCAGTTTTGATAATTTTAATTAAACGTAGAAAACGATATATATTTTCTTTTATATGAATATATTGATAATGAAAAAATAGAACTAGCACATTTGAATACCATAGTAAAATTGTAATAATATATAAAAAAATAAAATATATAATATATATATATATATATATATATATATAGTCTTGGAAACTTGGACAGAAAGTGACTCTGATGAGGATCATGGAAGGTCGAAACGCGTCAGTCCGTTGCGGCTGGCGGTAGTTTTGTTATGTTGTTCGAAGACGGCTGATTAAATACAATGGGATTGGAGCTTACTTCATGCTCGCAAACTTGATTTAAAGAATTGTTACCACCACCCGCGCAATCAATTATTGTTTAATGTATAGCGAACGCATTCCTATGATTTGAGCATGTGTTTCTACCTTCGGTGGATTTTATCAGCATTTCTGAGCTTGGTATGAACATAGCGCACAAACATTTTGGCCAAGATCTATACATCCAATTTACTACGCCTCGGGACACCGGCATTGCATGATATTGGAAATTGTGTATAATTTTGAGTTCAGCCATTCTCGTGTATTGTTAATGCAAGTTGAAAATAAATTTTGCTTTGAAGAATGAGTTTATTTTCAGTCAGGTTGTAACGACAAAAGTGATGAACTTTTCCTAAAAAATAACACTCATGGTCAAGGGCATGTATGTGTTTTTCACTTCAATGACTGAAATGGAGTCACGCATTGCTGAAGCACTCAGTTGTGAAGGCCATGCCATCAGTATGACATTATGGAATAATTGACTTACCTATGATTGATTAAAACGTGACACTGCAGAAAATAAAAAACACCCATCTAAAAGACTAAGGCTCCTTCATTAATGAATATTCGAGATAAATAGCTTGAACTGAAGTGGTCCGTAAGGAAAACCACAAATAATTTGTTTAGAGTGACACAGCACATCCTTCTAAGCCACGATAACCAAATACTGAAGGCAAATTCTCCTGAATAGATTTTGTTCACGAGGACACTTGTTACTATCGATGGTAATTTCATCGTCGTGCTCTGATGACGATGGTGGGCGGTGAAAATACGTCAGTACATGGGAATGTATATATACAATTGGATTTGATTTAATCTCAGGTTGACAAACATGATTTAAAGCACTATTATCAGCACCAGCACAAACAGTGATTTCATAGGCGCATTTATTACCTACTACTGCTATGTCTATACAGATACAAATTTAAGCACAAAGGCTAGAAATTGCCTATACGTCTGTTCAACTTCATGTCTAGTTTGCCTTTACCTTGAAATACCACACTGACGCCGGTTTATTTTAAGCAGCGATTTTGAGTTTACATTGAACCATTTCCTTGTGAAACAACTCTCGAGGACCGGTTTTCTGTTGTACACTGCTACGCATTTACTTAGGGCACTATTTGAGAGGAGAGTTGATTTGAACGAAGTTTTGCATTACGGCACCCTGGAGGGCCACAGAAATGTAAACATCATTAGGAAGTCTTTACCGGGAACGAGAAAAAGATTGACATGGACCCAAATATAATACATAAACATAATTTCTATCGGTGTCTAAAGCCAATATTTTGGATTTGTTGGTGCTCTTTTCGTTTATTATATCATACCCGACAAATATTCGGTTATCATTAGATGAACAACAATATTAGCTATTAGAGTTAGTTATTTTAGCTAAATCTAAATTAACGCCGAGATGGCGTAAAGCTTTACTCTAATCAAGGTTGCTATCTTGATATAAGCACCTGACTCATTATGTATTGTGTAGTGTGGAAAAGGCAATTCATCCTGTAGACCGATGTCATCCTTATCGGGAACTAATCACGTACTAGCCGGAATTCGCCGCGTACAAGGATCGAATCTGGGCAAGTCGGCCTCGGAATTTGGTGTTCTAACCGCTAAGCCATCTTGCCGCACACTACACACAATATTCATTCATATACTAACTAATGTATCTCGGTTAGTTTTTTTCTCTTTTAGGTGGAGCTCATATGGCCTCCCTTTAGACATAAATTTGTAAATAATCATCCATCATTAGTCATGACAGAAGAAACACCACACTACATGAGGTAGTGGTATTTATATGAAGACGTTCCCGGGTTCGAGCGCTGTTCGTGGCGAATTCTGGACTGTTCGTGATGAGTTCCCAATTATAACGAGACCGGTCTACAGGTTGAACTGCTAATTTTACACTATACAATTAGAAGTTTATACTTATAAATTTATGTACTTAATGGATCAGTTTTTTACATCAGGATTGCAGCCCTGATTATAGTAGTTGTTATCACCGCCCGCGCAACCAATGTTTGTTTAAATATGGCGTAAACCTATTTGACAAACTTCAGATTCTAAACATTGGTTCTTAAAACCAAAATACACATCTAGCTAAATCTGAAAGACAAACATTATAACACAAAATAAACTTGACTAATTTAGTGCACTATATGTTTCAACAAACATAATAAATAAAATATTTTGAATTTTTATTATTTTTTAAATCTTTATATTTTTATTACTAGCATTAGTATTAACTTTTATAAATACGGGTAGTAAGCCAGATATTTTCGAGATTTATTTCATACTCATAGCCTTAGTTTTACCAGAATCATGTGCGTTTATAAATTTTGACACTGTTGTTCTTACCTTATTGTGGCCACGTGTAAAATTTGAAACATTGATTCACATTGTCGCTGGAGCACATCTGTAAATTTATAACCTCTCATTATCACACAAGCTTACAAGTAAATAATGGTCAACTTCATTAATTTTTCAATAATTTGTTCATAATTGAGGCAATTTGTACAGTTGTAAAAATATTTAATTCCAACGCCGGTTTGTCTCAAATACACACTTGTCCAAATGTTATATGAAAAGCAGACGAAGTGTATTGTTAGAACAGTACATTACAAACTTTCTCTATTCTACACGTTTAAGCATTGACATAAAACTCATAATAAACATATGCAAATAAACGTCTATTCACAAACTATTATGAAAGGTTATTGATTTATTGATTTTTGAGAAATGAATGGGTGATTCATTTTGCGTTTACAGCAAAATTGTGCACAAACTCGTTAGAAAGCCATGCATTACGGTGTTTCTTGAATTCCAAATTGAAGAGGGATATTTTCAATAGATTGATAAATTCAGAAAATATTATTTTTAGTATTTGTGGTAACTTTCAAGTACGATATGTCGCTATTTCAAAGTTTTATATGAATTTGAATTTGGCGGATAATAATTACAGATTCCAATTTGAAGAATTACCACATTCACACGAAACATATACACAAACAATGATTTAATCTAACTATAGTTACTCCTCCCTTCGTAGGTGTTAATATTAATGACGACGATAATGCTTATTCTCGAAAAATAATACTTTTAATATTTATATTAGTGTAGATTTCTCATAAAATTTGATTATAATCCGTTATTACGCGAGTAAATATATGCTCCCTTTAATAAGCAGTGACAACGAGCATTACCTGGATTACATAAGTTTTATGTTTGTTACAGGGTTACTTCTGCTGGGATTTGAGAGAGCAAACGTTTTTTTGCTGCAAAAGTTTAAATGTTAGATAGCTTTGAAATGTTCTGTGCATGCACACAGCGTGGAAAGAATTCTTAATTTCTAGACAGACAACTTCGTTTCCTGATTGGTAAATTCATAATTTATCCTAAAAGTACTTGGGATTTTCTGTTGACCAATCGGAAATCAACAGGCTATAGATGTGCCAGACGAAATAGGGCAAAAACCAAATCTAATCATGCAAAAGCTAAACAAAACAAAGAAAAACAAAACCGACATTAACTGTCCATCTAAATTTCCCGATGTTTAAGTAGACGCTTAACGGCTGACTTAATTAACGGCTTATTTTCCGAAATATGGTTTAAAAACGAATAATTACCCGTAAAACGATGGGTTTTACAATAAAATGTTAATGTAAGATTGCTTTGCACTTCCAAGATAAATTTAAAGCGATTTTTATTACATTGAACGGGGAAACTGCATGTCTGCTAAATTTTGTTTACAATATTTCTTTGTAAACAACAAATAAAGCAATGACGAATCAAACATGCATTGCCGTATAAAAATAAATGTTAATTCTCAATCCGTTCATCAATACTAAGTTGAATTCCAAGTATATGTTCAAATATTTAGGCATCGAAATTTTGTTTTAATTTAAATAACCTTCAACTGGTCTGTCTGTGATATCCGAGGCAGGACTTACTCATTTCATTTCTGTTAATTATTAAAAGAAATTGGACTTCTCTTCTTGTAAGCTGTTGACCACAAATCGGATTTTTAATTCGAGTGCGTGGATGTTAATAACTCCCCATTTAAAAGTTCGTCAATTTTTTTATTTCTTAAACAAATCTTATGTCTTAAAACATTGAATTTTCGCTGTTTAAAATGAGAGCATGTTCTTAGAGACTTTCAAAACATGAATTATAAGTTTTCGAATTGAGTGTTCAAATAGCTTTTGCTCCGTTGGTGCGCTGCTTGTAGCAATTTGTCTTTTGTTGCAATAAATTTGTTTATATATTACATTGAATAGATTTCGGAATTTGCCACACCTGTATTTGCTGCCTTTGGATGCAACGGGCTCAGTTATTTTGATCCATGTTCTTCTTCATCCACGTACAATAAGGAAATCAGCGAGCTGTCACACGTCCAGATTTGCCTACCTTGTTTATGATAAATCTTATTTTGACGAAATGGATAAAAGCTGCAAATGTGAGGGCACAAATCACATAGCTGAGAGACTAAGAGAGGGTATTGAAAAGAATGAGGAATACATGTCGATTGGTCAGCTATATATAACAGTTAACTACTGTTTGTTGCGAAGAGCTAATATATATGCAAGTATGTATTAGGTGTTGCGAACCTAGTAACAAATTAGTTCAGTTGTGACCAGAAGGATAAACCAAAGGCAGCATGAACGGAAAGTATAATCTCATGCACATTCGTTTCGTGCTTACTGGCGACTCATCAGTAGGAGCCGGTATTACGCACTTTAACCACTATATATTTGGTCGAAGAATGTGGAATAATAGGACGGTACAATGTTTACAGTTTTAGCAAATATCAGAATCGCTTTTTTAGTGCTAAAATTTGTGTCTGTGTGACTTTCAATAGGCTGCGAGTTGACAGATTCCAAAAGCCTAATTAGGCAAAAAATGGTTAAGATATGGATTAATTTTCCCAAACATTTCGCTGTTTATTAAGACGAGTTTCGTTTCTTTTCGTGGCGTTATCCTGTAATCGGGAGAATTGCAATGCATCATAAATCAAAACCTATTTTTGATCCATCTTCCACATGTACACACGATAAGATAATGCAGAACGCGAATAAATGAAACTCAACGTGACATGCGTTAAAAACGCTTTTGCTTCGTTAATTGATTTACTTCGTTTCTTCCTTATAATGGAACAGTTAATCATGCTGGTGATAAAATCGCCGTTTCCAAAGGCCAACATGATTAGTTTTTAAAATAGTTAATTGGAGCGATTATATGCGCCATTCTGTCAGATAGCCGATCATCCATTGCGAGGGAGTTGATACCAATTATTTAAATCAAGGTTGCGAGATTGAGATAGACACAAATCCCAACAATTATACACTGGTCAGTATAAACTGAGCATCGTAAAGTGTAGAAAAGGTAATTCATCCAGAAGACCGGTTTCGTGCTTATTGGAAAATCATCACGTACTGGCCATGTTTTGCCACGGATTGGGCTCGTACCTGTTCACGTCTGCTTCCGAGTCTGTTGCGCAGTATGCTGAATTAGTTTCTTCACAGCCCTGATTTGTTGCATTGTAATTGGCTAAATTGAAGTAGGTCTCGTTGGATCTGTGCGATTACCTATACTTTATATTTCCGGACAAGCATTGAATGATGTCATGCTTACCGCGAAATGTGATAACTGATATCGACCTAGGCTAGAGTGTATGGATTTAGTGAAGTAATAGTCAGTTTGCCGTCGTACTCTGATGATGATCATGGAAGGTCGAAACGCGTTAGTGCGTTGCGGCTGGCGGTAGTTTTGTTATGTTGTTCGACGACTGGTTAAATACAATGGGATTGGTGTTTACTTCAAGCTCGCAAACTTGATTTAAAGAATTTACAACAATATTTTGCTAAACGGCGTAATACCGACTCCTACTGATGAGTCGCCATTAAGCACAAAACGAATTTGTGCGAGATTTTACATTTTGTTCATGCTGTCTTTGGTTTATCCTTCTGGTCACAACTGAACTAATTTGTTATCAAGTGGTCAATGCGTAATACACAAGCGTTTTGTACTTATTGATTACTCATCGCAAGAAACTGGTGTTACGTCCTATAACTACTGTATTTGGTGAAGAAATGCGAGGCAATTCGAATGTGCCAGTAGTTGTGTATTGGGTGATACGTACCTAGTAAGAAATTAGATCAAATATGACCAGAAGACTAAACCGAAAACAGCATCAACGAAAGGAAAAATCTCATGTACACTTGGATTATGGGCTAACTGGAGACTCATTAGTTGCAGACAGTACTACTACCTATATAAACAGTATAAACAGTATAAATATTCATCCTTTCAACATCTCGCGCATGCATAGTTATAGGTATACATGAATGTAAACAAATATATATATATATATATATATATATAAATATATATAAATATATATATAAGTAAATCGCATATTTTCAATATAAGCAAAAGGGAATTTAGCAGATAATCGGTTTCAGCCCTTATTGGATACACTTTCGCATACTGCCCAGAATGTTCTGCAGACGGGGATGAACTTACACAATGACTATTTACTTGTGTCACCTTATTACACATATATATATATATATATATATATATATATATATATATAATATTTTTATTGCAGAAGTTTGATTATATGTTTATTTTGTGGTTGTGAAATAAATGATGCATTTTGTAGGAACGGAATATTGTCAAGAATACTGGTTTAGGCTTTAGTGGGCATTGGTCGTGTTCTTGACAGAAATTGCAGCGATCGGGGCTCGAATTGAAGCGCATTTGGCACGAAGTCTTGCAATCGTCCACTGCACGACAACTGTGGCACACTTCACGAAATTTTCAGTTCGTACAAGACTACGTTTTGGTTAACCTTGTCATATGTACAATTAGATGCCGATATTTGTGAGGACGTTGATCACAAAAGCTAAACAGCGCGTTTCTCAGAAGCTTACGCGAAATGGACTCGATTCAGACAGCAACTTTTGCATGCCTGAGCACACCTTGAATTCGGGAAATTAAGCGCAAATGACAAATTTCTGTCTGCAATAGCTAGTTGAAGCGGAAAGATGTATGCTTATTCACGAAGCTTATCTCATTAATTCACGAAATCCCTAACTTTAGCATAAAAAAGTATCACAGCCACTTTATCCAATTTGGTTGGAAAACAGTCATTCTATCCTCATGCCAAAATTGAAATGACACGTTATATTCTACCTCACTCTCATTTGCAAATGCAAAACCATCAATGGAGGCTGAATCACAAGTAGTCAACGACTTTGTAATTTGAAAACATTGCCTGGAAAGCAGCCAGTTCCCCAGGTGTTAGTAATTAACGCTAGGCTAAATCTGCAAACTTTTGTGTGCAGTGTTTGTATTGCAGATCCATGCACTGTGTTACGACTTTCTATTTCTGATATCATCTTTAGACCTAATACAGTGCATTAGTACATCAAATGTAAATTTATAAAACCAGTGATAAGATCTCGTTTATATCGATCTTTTTATATTCACTTTACAATTTCCTAGTTAAAGTTTGTGAGTGTTAATCGCCCAAAAGCTTCGCTTAAAACAATTTACCAGTCGGACACATTGTGTCCCACATATTGTGCTTACTGGAATAACACGAAAAAAATGACATTATATATATATATATATATATATATATATATATATCAAGCAAAAAATATTACGAAAATAAAATAGGCCGTTTATTAAATTTTAGCTTCGATCGAAGTAACGATTAATTGAAAGTCCGGCACCTGTTTAAAGGGGTAAGCTAGGCAGTTGTTCAAAATTTCCACAATTATCGACATGTGAAAGCATAAATAAACGAAAATTGGGTGCGCAGGCGGTGATAAAAATTACTTTAATTGAGGTGGCGAACTTGATACCAACACCTGACCCATTAATAACTTACATATGTCAGTGTAAACTAAGAATTGTATAGTGTATAAAAGGCAATTCATCCAGTAGACCGGTTTCGTCCTTATTGGGAACTCATCACGTACTGGCCAGAATTTGCCGCGGACAGGACTCGAACCTGGTCACGTCTGCTTCGGAATCTTGTGCTCTAACCACTGAGCCATCCTGCCGCACACTACACATACTTTTCAGTCATATACTAACTAATGTGTCTTGATAAGTCTTTCCTTTAGGTGGAGCTCATTTAGACTCGAAGTTCCAACTAACCGTCCCAAATCTGTCATTAGTGAACAGACACCGCACTACATGAGGAAGTGGTATTTAAATGTACATTTATATAATTAAACTAACATTTGTTGCGCGAGCGGTGATAACAATTATTGTTATCAAGGTTGCGGTCTTGATATAAGCACCTGACCCGTTAATTAATTTATGTCAGTGTAAACTAAGAATTGTGTAGTGATTAAAGGCAATTCATCCAGTAGACCGGTTTCGTCCTCATTGGGAATTCATCCCGTTTTCGCTTGAATTTTCCGCGAACAGGGCTCGAACTGAGGAGGGTTTGCTTCGGAATCTGATTATCTAACATTGTACCGCCCTGACGTACAATCTTCAGTTATATAATGCATAATGAAATTTTTGAATAATTTGTCCTTCTGGTGGAACACATATCGCATTAATTTTGATATTGATATTAAAATCCAAAGCGACGGTGTGACTCAGTGGTTAGAGCACAAGATTCAGAAGCAGACGTGCCCTGTCCTCGGCAAATTCTGGCCTCTTCCTGATGAGTACCCAGTAAGGACGAATGCGCTATACTGGATGATTTGCTTTTCCCACACTATACAATTCTCAGTTTATACTGACAAATGTACATACTTAATGAGACAGTTGTTTATATAAAGATCGCAACCTTGATTATAGTAATGTGAAAGCATATTTGTTTGCATTAAAACATACAATGCAATAAAGTGGATCTATAAAAAATACAACAGACGTATCGATAGAAATTCCTAAAAATCATTGCTCTAATATCTTAACTGAGCCACAGTCTAGGATATATTATCAATCTTTGGAGACCAAACTTACCGAAACCACAAGTATGAAATGGATAACTACTATAATTGTCTACATTAGACATTATTATTGTGGCTAGCACAGATAAAGATATAAGAACATCATATTTGTTAATAAATAAACTAATTTGTGATATGTGTTGTTGGGTAAAATTGCCGATTAATCAGACAATGTTTATGATAGTAAATAAATGTTCTTTTCTCTCCTATATATACCACGCCTCCTAAAATCAAGTTTGCGAGCTTGAAGTAAACACCACTCACATTGTATTTAACCAGTCGTCGGAAAACATAGCAAATCTACCGCCAGTGGCACGCACTGACGCGTTTCGACCGTCCATGATCATCATCAGAGTACAACGGCAAACTGACTAGCGAGAATTAAACCGCATTGCATATCAAATTTTGCTTTCCTTGTATATATGCAATGCGGTTTGATCCTCGCTAGTCAGTTTGCTGTCGTACTCTGATGATGATCATGGAAGTTCAAAACGCGTCAGTGCGTGCGACTGGCGAACTTGATTTAAAGAATTGTTACCACAAAACACACGCAATCAATTATTGGTAAATTGCATTGCCTATATACCACGCTTTTTCATTAGTATGCTTTGTTAAACTGGTGCGGATGTACTAGTTGAAGAAGACTTTTGATAAAGGCAGTCGAAATATTTTGTTGAAGAAAAAAATACTACTGGAGCAATAACTTTGTTAGTCAAAACTCAGATTAGGTAATTCCGATTTATCCAGTTTCGCAAAAATATTTTTCATTTATGAAAATAAGATTGTTTTAAAAAAATTAAATATTAAACATTACTTAGCGTGGTTGAGAACTATAAAGGTTCTTATATACATTTTAAACAAACGACCTTAATATAGGCATATAATTAAAAATATAAGTATATCAAGTATTTTACAATTCTCAACGCAGTTTTGTACCACGATTATATTCACGCAAGGAATTGTCATTAATGTCGTAACGAATTAAATTACCCCTAATGGAATTAATATTGGTCGAAATGTGTTTCTTCCATTTTCTTTTTAATATGAATAAAAACGCACGAATAAATCTATTTCTTATTTAAGAATGCAGATTCTAACAAAGGAATGACTAAACATCAAAGTATAATATGTTATTTTTCCGAGGTCGTTGAATGCACAGAAGTATAAACCAAACAAACCAGAAACGTTCATTCAAATGCAGATTCCAGGAGTTTTCACCAGGAAATAACGATAAACTTGA
Organism: Eudiplozoon nipponicum; assembly: GCA_029291075.1. Taxonomy (NCBI): domain Eukaryota; kingdom Metazoa; phylum Platyhelminthes; class Monogenea; order Mazocraeidea; family Diplozoidae; genus Eudiplozoon; species Eudiplozoon nipponicum. The sequence continues at coordinate 69,543 of JAQBSW010001861.1, read as the reverse complement.
GCTTTCTCATCATTATACATTCTATCTTCAGTTTTGTACTTAAAGATCGAATTTATGTTTCGCAATGAAATCAATTTTTAGCGCGATTCGGCTGGAGAACGGACAAGATCGAAGACGGAACACGTGTAACGATGAAAAACTTTCGAATATTGATTTAATGAAAACTTGCATAGAAAATCTAGTTTGGTTTTAACTGTAACAAAATTGACTTACAATATGTTTCAATTTAGAAGATGCAATTTGTGTGGGCCTCAGTACACATATACACAAAGTAAACGCAAATGCACGCACATAAACGAGCACATATGTGTCAATTTGTTATTATATTATTTTTTTGAATTGCTTAAAGTTCTAAATCTCGTAAGTGGAATATGATACATTAATTGAAAAACCAGAATATACTTGTTGCTTTGCCAATGTAGTGTTATTATTGGTAAGGTATAAACAGTGTTTAGACGCTGAATTATTAGATTTGATTTCGAATCAACATTTTTCATTACAACGTTATTTGGGTTTAAAGTTTTTCTTTAAAACGGTAACATTTTTCAGACGTTAAAACCGGACAAATCAAGGTTCTGTATAGTAAGTGGCTATCGTCTATCTCATAAATCAAACTTTGTTGAAAACAAGCCACAACTCCTGTCTGTTTAAAATATGCTTCACTTCAATTTTGTATGGTGTATCTATTAAGCAGTTAAAATCTAACATACAATGTTAACTTCAGTTTGTGAATAAGAGGAACGCTAATTTACATTCATTAATGAGAAAATGAACATGACATTTTTGTTTTGTGATTAAATATTAAGCTAGAAGGAAATTATATTTTTGTAAATTTTTATTGGTTAGCTCTTTTTTTAAGTTGAGTCTATATGTCAGTTAAATACTGTTTGTTGCGGAGAACTAATATATATGCAAGTATGTATTAGGTGTTGCGAACCTAGTAACAAATTAGTTCAGTTGTGACCAGAAGGATAAACCAAAGGCAGCATGAACGGAAAGTATAATCTCATGCACATTCGTTTCGTGCTTACTGGTGACTCATCAGTAGGAGCCGGTATTACGCCCTTTAACCACTATATATTTTGGTCAAGACTGTGGGATAATAGGACGGTCACAACTGAACTAATTTGAGTCTATATGTCATCCCTTTGAACCTGAAGTTCCATCTAACCATCCCCAATCTGACGTTATAGAACAAACATCACGCTACATGTGGAAGTGGAATTGAAATGCATTATATAGTTTACGAAGATGCAAAAAGCAATTAGATACGGCCGCTAAGAAACAAACTTATTACAGTTAATGCCAAGAAGCTCTAATCTGTCATTAAAGAACAGACGACACATTTCTTGAGGAAGCGGTGCTGAATTGAATAGTTAAATAATTAAACGAAAATTGGTTGTGCGGGCGGTGAAAAGATTTATTTTAAATCAAGTTTGCGACATTCATATGAACAACATTTATATATATATATATATATATATATATATATATTATATTTGTCAGTATAAATGAAGAATTTTGTAATGTTTAAAAAGAAATTCATCCACCAGGCCGGTTTAGTTTTTATTGGGAAAACTTCAAATATTGTCCAACCCTGCCATGGCATATTCTTGACAGTACATGAAGATTTCTTAAGAAAGGACGAAACTAATCTCCTGGATGAATTAACTTTTCTACATTACACAATAACTATTAGGTATAAAATGGGACTGATTTTAATATAAAAATCAAAATCTTGATTTAAATAGCTGTTACCACCACGCGCGCAATCAATGTTCATTTAATTGTATAAATGTCCATACGAAATCCACTTCCTCAGGTAGCGTAGTGCCTGTTCTATAACGACAGATTGAGGTGGTTAGTTAGAAGTTAACGTCAAAGGCAATGTGTTTTTGCGCGCGGCCGAGTGGCTTATTACTTGAATTCACAGACTTGAAATGAAACGTGCTCAAGTTCGAGCCCTGCTCACGGCAAATTCTGTACGGTACATGAAGGTTTCTCAATTGGGGCAAACCCGGTCTGCTTGATGAATTGTATTTTTTACTCAATGCTTATATTATACTGAATGGTTCATATATGTAACGAGACAGGTGTCTACATCAAGATCAAATCTTATTATAATCAAGGTTGCGGTCTTGGTATAAGCACCTGACCCATTAATTACTTACATATGTCAGTATAAACTAAGAATTGTATAGTGTGGGAAAGGCAATTCATCCAGTAGACCGGTTTCCTCCTTATTGGGAACTCATCATGTACTGGCCAGAATTTGCCGCGGACAGGACTCGAACCTGGGCACGTCTGACAGATTGGGGATGGTTAGTTGGAACTTTGGATCTAAATGGATGCCATATGAGCTCCACCTAAAGGAAAAATAGACTAACCAAGTTACATTAGTTAGTATATAACTGAAAATTGTGTGCAGTGTAGTGTGCGGCAGGATGGCTCAGTGGTTAGAGCACCAGATTCCGAAGCAGACGTGCCCAGGTTCGAGTCCTGTCCGCGGCAAATTCTGGCCAGTACATGATGAGTTCCCAATAAGGACGAAACCGGTCTCCTGGATGAATTGCCTTTTCTACAGTATACAATTCTTAGTTTATACTGACATATGTAAGTAATTAATGGGTCAGGTGTTTATATCAAGACCGCAACCTTGATTATAATAATTGTTATCACCACCCGCGCAACCAGTGTTCGTTTAATTATATAAGATCAAATCTTGATTTAAATAATTGTTATCACCGCCTGCGCAACCATTGTTTTTGTAGTTATATAAATGTTGAATTCAATACCACCTCACCAGGTAGTTTGGTGTGTGTTCTACATTAATAGATTAGTGGAGGTGAGTTGGAACTTTAGTTCTAAATGGATGCTTCCCTTTAGGGAAAGGCTAACCAACTTATAAGTTAATACACAACGTGTAGTTGGGTGTAGCGTTCATTAGGGTGGCTCACTTGTTATACTAACAGATTCCGAAGCAGATTTGCCCAGGCTCTAACCATGGTCGCGGAAATATCTGGAAAGTGAATGAAGAGTTCCAGAAAAATAAAGAAACCGGTCCACTGAATGAATTGCATTTCCTACCTAACACGATGCTTAGTTTAAATTAGCCATTTTGTATTCATTGTGAATGTTGTTCATATTAAGGTCACAACAATGAGTTAAATTAGTTTTGGGACCGATTAATTATACAAATTTTCAATTAAATGGCACTTACTCTGTTAGTGTCGTGTCTGTTCTGCATTAACCAAAAAAATATTTTTTAGTTTCTAAACGAAAATTGTGTATAGTGTGCGGTAGGGTGGCCTGTGTACGTGTGGAGGTAATTCTTGTCATATAACATTGATTGTTTATAAGGTGTTGCGCAGCTAGCAACAAAGTAGTTCAAATATGACTGGTTGGATAAACAAAAGCCAACAAGAACGGAGAGTATAAACTCATGCACATTGGTTTTGTGCTTACTGACGACTCATCAGTAGGAGCCGGTATTACACCCTTTACCTACTTTTTATATGGGTGAGGAATGTTGGACAATTAGGGAGTACAATATCCTATACGAATGTGTAAAACTGCAGTAGTGAAACTAAAATCGTATAAAGTTTTCAGCAATGCGACTTCAAAGCCAACTCACAATATATAATATGTATACCGGGCCAGTAAAGGATATAACGACAATGCATTTCGAGATACGAGGTTCGTCGAAAGTGTTCAATGTTTAATGCTAATTTCTTGCAAATTCATAACGGCTATTTAATATTTTATTAACGTGCAGAAATATAATTACAACGCATGTTTAACATAGTCGTTTAGATAGAACTATCTATTATTCTTGTAATAATTAGTAGTCAGTTAAAAATGATGATAATAATAATAATAATTACGAATTACGTTTTGCTTACCTAGTTAGATCAAATAAAAATCAAAATTATCTACAAAATGAAGCGTTTTTAAAAGGTATGCTCTTATGTGCCCACGCGATTCGTACGCCAAGCCCCACTGCATATTTGACCAAGAAATGGGACACTTTTTCAAATCAAGTTTGCGAGCTTGAAAAAAACACCAATGCCATTTTATTTAACCAGTCCTCGAACAACATAACAAAACTACCGCCAGTCACAACGCACTGACGCGTTTCGAACTTCCATGATTATCATCGGAGTACGACGCCAAACTGGCTAGCGAGGATCAAACCGCATTTCATATATATGGAAAGTAAAATGAGATATGCGGCTCTCACCTCTAGTAGTCTTGTTTACATTGTACGTGAACGGAAATGTCGGCTGCACATTTTGTATGCAGTCAAGACATTAGCTGTTTTTAGCTTTCGCCATACACACAGACACACACACTCATATATATATATATATATATATATATATATATATATATATATATATATATATATAAATTCCAGTGGTTAGTATGAACTACGTTGAAGCCTTCGGAAGAAAGGGAGGAATACACGCCAAACCCGATCGAAGACTAATCAGATACGGTCTGGGAAATTGAAATCAATCGGATCTTTGTAAAACTGTTGGTGCAAAGCTAAAAATAACCGCGTACGCAAAAACACGGCATTGCAGGATATGACGCTGGCACCTCGCAAAAATGCAAAAAAATCTTTTGCATGACCGACTGTTTGTGCAATAGAACAAAATACCTTGTTCTATAAGAATTAATTGATTGACCAAAATGAACACTGTTCTTAACAATATGACCAAGAGTAAGTTGTAATTCCATACCGAACTATTTTTCTCATACACACACACACACACACAATATATATATATATATATATATATATATATATATATATATATATATGAGAAAAATAACGATAATCCGTGGCATAACATTTATTAATAAATCTTATTTCTACTAGTATCTACTGCCATTTTTCTGGATTAATTTGTATTTTTGCTCTTCCAATCCCAACTGTACATTTGTTGTATGCAATCCCCTCTTCGTTATGTCTGTCTTTGTTTTGCGCAATTTAGACTACTTCTTTTGCGTAACGTCATGTGGTGTAACATCGCTTTCATTGTAAATGTGTCCACAATTGATGGGTGTGTCGAAATTTTGCGGCACAAAGGTTATTTTGAAGACCTATTTGTTAAGTTATTGTTCAGTTCAATTTGATCACTTTCTGCACGTTTAAGCAAGGTTTAAGCTTATTAATTGCAATAGCTTCAAAAGTCAGAAGCATTTTTTCCAAATTCTTCTTGTAGAAAACAGAAAAGTTATTACTACTAACAGTATGACCTGTGAGTAGTACATGTTAACAAAAGATATATATATATATATATATATATATATATATATATATATATATATATGCGGGTATCGTATACTAGTTAAATTTTATGATTACTCTTCTTTCTGATGGAACCAATTTGGTATCTCTTATACATACATATAATGAAGGAAGCATTCGCAATTGTGATCTTTGTATAGATAGGCTATTCTGCTTCTAAAAGGACAAACAATGCTTCATTTTAATCGATATTTAAATATAAATGCCGCACTACGTTTGACATAGCGTTACTATGGTAGCAAAGCATGGTTTGTAACTATGGTTACACTGCTTTACAAGTAAATATTTAGCATTTGCTAGTTACTATTCAAGGAATGTTTATAAGAATTGTTTTCTAAGCTCCTTTTAACTTCATTAGGTCGAATATATATTTACATACAAATATGAATATATATATATATATATATATATATATATATATATATATATATATATATATATATATATATATAGTGATACGCGCGTGAAACATTGAATCTATGATGAAAAAAGCAAATCCATTAATTTCTACCACATAAATGTTGACAAAATATGATTTGTGCTTGTCTTAGGCTCGCAAACTGTGTATAAAGAAATTTTATCACTACTCGCGCGATATATGCTTCTTTATTTGTGTAACTTTGGTTTAGTCTTGTCAATAACGCTTGCAGGCGATTTATTCACCATTCGACATATATAAATATCCCAAACAGATAACAATATCAATGCAACATAATAGTCAATATTATTTTCCAAAAATGTTAAATACGACTGCATCCGGTGTTGCGTTAACCAAAAAATGGGCCAATTGCCGCATGTCCGTTTGGTTATTTCTGGCACATATGTAAATTCATTCGAACAGGTAACTCGTAAAACACTTCTGAAACAAATTTTATGAGATGGTTTAAATATTAGCAAATATGGGCACTTTCGTAACTAGAATGACCAAATAAATAAATAAGCGGCATTCTAATGATTTAGAGACTCGGTATATATATTATACATAGTGAAATTGTACAATCCCATTTTCCCATATTCCTCAACTAAATATACAGTGGGTAAAGGACGTAATACCGGCTCCTACTTATAAGTCGCCAGTATGCACGAAACGAATGTCCATTAGATTATGACATCCGTTCATGCTGCCTTTGGTTTATTCTTCTGGTCACAACTGAACTAATTTGTTACTAGGTTCGTAACACCTAATACATACTTGCATATATATTAGTTCTTCGCAACAAACAGTATTTAACTGTATTATATTGAACTGAATGATGTCATGCTTACCGCGAAATGTGATAACTGATATCGATCAAGGCCAGTTTCTATTGATTTACTGGAAAAACAGGGGTTCAGAAATAGTTTTAATTCTCAATTTCGGTATGTTATAGCATACATTGATATCCATAATGTTGGTACCGTGTACCGACTTGGAAACCATAGTGTTAGTACAATGTACCTTTTCGGTACTATAATGTTGGAATCGGTTACTAACACAATAGCCATAGTGTTAGTATCCTTTACAGACTCGGTATATATATTATATAGTGTAAGTTAGCGTTGAAGTCGAATTGTCGTACACTTTATATAATTTTAGCTTCACTACTGTAGGTTTACACATTCGTATAGGAAATTAAAATGTTCAACTTTCCCACATTCCTCACAAAAATATATAGTGGGTAAAGGGCGTAATACCGGCCCCTACTGATGAGTCGTTAGTAAGCACAAAACGAATGTGCATGTGATAATACTTTCCGTTCATGCTGCCTTTGGTCTATCCTTCTGGTCACAACTGAACTAATTTTTTACTAGGTTCGCAACACCTAAAACCTGTGGCATGTTCAACAAAGTTCAGAATCCTAATTTTGCTGTTGGGAATATTTTATTAAATTTCTGGGATTTTACTGAAAATTTTCAGGCCTAAATAACACAAAAATATGACACGTTGGATTGAACGATAGCAACCTGGCTTTGCAAAAGTAGCGCACAACGCCATTATAAAAATATTGTTATGCAGTAGAAATTTTTCGGCCAGTCAATATCTCAATTAATTTTTGCGTAGATTGCAAAATTAATTACTATTTGTTTGTCTATCGAATTTCTGCATAGTTTGCCGTGCTGCGAATCATATTATGTGCCAAAGTTTAGACTTGTGATATTGAGCGATAATGAGTGAATGAGGGAGAGAGATAGGAAGAGAGTAAGTGAGGGGATAGAGGAGAGAGTAGTTTGTAGAGATTTTGAAAGATAGAGAAACAGAGAGAGATTTTCAAAGAGAGATTGAGAGAGATATTGAGAGAAATAATAAAAGGGAGAGAGAGGGAGATAGGGGAGAGAGGGAGGAAAGGGAAAGAAAAGGAGATAGAGAGAGATAGACAGATGTATATATATATGTTATATAGAGAGAGAGAGAGAGAGAGAGAGAGAGAGAGAGAGAGAGAGAGAGAGAGAGAGAGAAAGAGAAAGAAAGTGAGAGAGAGGAAAAGGAAGAAGAGTATTGCATAATAGCCGCGAAGAAACTACTTTGGGCTACGTGTAATATTTTAATGTTATTTGTATATCTAAGTTGTTAGATTTTACATTAAAGTTCATGCAGTTTAAACTAACAAGAGGAAATTAATTACGCAACTTTTAGACACAAAAGTCACAATTTTTCAGCTACCTGCTAAATAAGGTTAAGAATCTAAATAGTATCTCTCAACTACCAAAGTGATGGATGGACTAATTGGCAGCAGTCAGGAAATAAATATTGAGAATAAAAAGTTACTTAAAAACTTCCAATTAAATATGCTTATATTGTTTCTAGTGTAGTGAAATCATATACGTAGACATTAAGCTGCTGTCAGATCCGCTTCTCATTTAGATTTAGGGCCCTAATTAGCATCTATTTAGAAACCTGTCTTTCAAATTCATGATTTAACATAAGACTTACAATATCTTTACACTTATTCAGTAAATTAACATATTTTATTTAGTTAAAATTTGCATACGAATAAGAGGAAGTATATTATAACGCAAGCTATTATATATGTAAATGAACAAGATAAATAGTATACGAAATGATAAAAAAGTATGTCCTTTATTCATATAGGCATAAAGAAAAAACCTACATTCCAAAATTCATGAAAACATCCACCTTTACATACATACATATATGAATACATACATACGTACATACATACATACATATATACAAACATACATACATACATACATGCATGCATACATACATACATACATACATACATACATACATACATACATACATACATACATACATACATACATACATACATACATACATACATACATACATACACATACATACATACATACACACATACATACATACATACATACATACATACATACATACATACATACATACATACATACATACATACATACATACATACATACATACATACATACATACATACATACATACATACATACATACATACATACATACATACATACATACATACATACATACATACATACATACATACATACATACATACATACATACATACATATCATACATACATACATACATACATACATACATACATACATACATACATACATACATACATACATACATATACATACATACATACATACATACATACATACATACATACATACATACATACATACATACATACATACATACATACATACATACATACATACATACATACATACATACATACATACATACATACATACATACATACATACATACATACATACATACATACATACATACATACATACATACATACATACATACATACATACATACATACATACATACATACATACATACATACATACATACATACATATACATACATACATACATACATACATACATACATACATACATACATACATACATACATACATACATACATACATACATACATACATACATACATACATACATAGATAGATACATACATACATACATACATACATACATACATACATACATACATACATACATACATACATACTCGCAAACGACCCATAAAATGCATAGAATTGAGCTCATTTACGTCCCTGATGGGCGGACCAACTTATACATCCACAAAATTATATAATGATATACGTTTGCCTATATATCTGTGTACAGTAATTGTGATGTTTAAAATGGAATAAATAAAGACGAAAATGATATGTTACAACGAATCATTCAGATGATTATTTCGAACGATTTGTAATCGGTAAATGGTAACTAACTAATACAAATAGACATTGCCCCTCCTTGTTTGCATAATTTAGGGAAGATCCATAAAAAAACAAGATTGCACGGAAGTGTTCAAACTTCATCCCCTTATAGAATGTCAGAATTTCTGTGGCATAGAATTACAAAATATTCTTATTGGTTAGATTATGTACTGAAGATCACATTAATTTAAAGGCATTTTTAATAAACATAATTTACTGGGGAGTGATGGATTGGCTAGTCTCGATTTAATATCGATATATTATAAAATACCTCTGCAAGCAGCATTGGAATGCGTAAAACGATTTATGAACGATTTCTCGGAAGTAATCGAAGAATAAAAATTCATGGTAATAAGTATGATGTAAATGTTAAATATGTGTCCTCTGCCTACTTTATGTTCAAAAAAGGTATTTTATTAATAAGTTAAACGTGCCCGGAATGGACAAACATTGTTTGTTTCGGAAGCGGACATTTTCATGCATCCTTATAAAGAATCGTTTTTAAATAAAACCTGTCAAGTCAAGCTTCTTTGTGAAATTCGTGAATGATAATTTAGAAATTTAGTATTTTAAGGATGAGGAATTGTGTACATTTCTTTATTTTACTTATCAGCTAGGGAAATTAGATGTTACGGCCGAAGGAGAAAGGGAGGGTGAGTCAACATTTCCGGATATGTAATTGCCACGACTATGTCAGATGTTAGAAAAGCATTTTTATATAAAATATACTTACTCTGATATCCTACTAAATTTCTTCTCTAACGATCGATAATGAGTAGAAATAGTGAATCTGAAGTCCATGCTATTGACAAGTTTTAAAATGGTGAATTTTAAATACCGAGATAATAAACTGAACAGGTTGAAAAATGGTTATCCGATAAACGTTATAAACGACATCAATAATGAGGCGATAATTAAATTCATTTGGAAAATATATCAATTAAAGCTTGAAACGCCGTTAGAATTGCACACAATCCTGGTAATGTCGGATTGAAAATTGAGCAGGAAATTATTGGCGTTACCAGCAGAATACAATACCAGAAAATTATATTAAAACAAAAAAGTTCTTTGGGCAATAACCCCCCAAACTAGAAGCAAACAAATAGAACACCTGAATACATCAGGAGTAAATAACAATTGAATACTGTATTTTTCGGCGAACGTATATATAAGTAATTGTGTATTAGGTGTTGCGCAACTATAACCACATTATTTTAAATAGGACCAGAAGAACAAATCAAAGTCAGCCTGAGCGAAGTGCGTTTACTAGCGACACATCAGTGGAAGCCAGTACATGCTCCTACTTTGAGTCTTTGGTTTTTCCTTCTGGTCCTGTTTCAACTAACTTATTGCTAGGTGCGCAACAGCTAATACAAAATTAAATCAGGAGTATATGAGATAACTTGGAAAAATTGTGATCTTGGGTACATTTAGGGAGGAATGCGATTAAAAAAGGTACTTATAGGAGATAGTAGAATGGCATGAATAAATGGGCTCATTGGAATACCGGATCTATTCGAGCACTCAAATAATACGGATGAGTCATCAAATTAACAAGTAAGTCTGAAAACGCTATTCGATGTGAATTCGCAGTAGATTGAATAGATTAATTGGAGAATCAATGACAAAAAGTTGTTGGAGCGATGTCATGAATGCGATTGTTGTAGAAAAAACTTTACTTCCAGTATTTATTGAAGCTTTAACAATTGGCAGAAAACCTGGGTTGGAGGAAACAGAGGTAATGATAAAATCTAGTCAGACATCACGACTTTGTTTATCATATGGGAAACGAAGAGATTAAGGTTGGGAAAGTTCTTACGTTTCCGTCTCACTCTTGTTAAACTCGTAATTTATTTTAAGGAAGCTGTTTGTCTTTCTGTCTTTGATGATAATAATTAATTCTTAACCATTTTGTCTGTTATCTTATTTTTATTTTATCCTATACAAGCATATATTGGATGAAGGTTTATTCTAGAGAGAATTCAAATGAACGATTTCTTTCATAACAATAGTCGTAAACGAGCGGTTTTCTTACTAACTCTTACTACCTCCCTCGGTTTCTGCTTCTCAAATTCAGTGTAACATTCAATCCTATATATTTTTACATCATTTGCTTCAACAAGCTATTTGTTTAAAAATAAATTATCTTTAGAAGTCGTGGATTAGTAAAATCTATTTCCTTTTAATTTCCAGGTAAATAGCGTGGTTTTTTAATTGATTAATCGGTCCTCACTGGTCCCGTCGTTGCTCGCCCGGAAATGTTGTTGAACCCAGATTCAGAAAGGCGTTACTACTTGTGTTTGGTGTATATCTAAATTTCAAAGGGTTCACCTAAATAATTAGGGCGGATAACGCTCTGAATACCCATTGCTTGTGCTCTAATTTAACCAGGAATTACATTTGTCTCAATCGGCAAACTGACTAATATAAATGAATCAGCAATGACATTTTTTCTTGGTCTACCTGACGTTTACTCCACCCGATGACATGTAGAATATTGTTTAGCTTGCTACGGGTTTAAACGGTGGTTTGAAGCAGCCAGTTGGCTGGCTCAGTGAGTAAGGTTCATTTTCTGCCAAAATTGGCAGATTTCGTTTAAAAAATGGGCAAAACAAATACATCAATAATGAATGGTTGTTTTTTTTAATTGATAGACATTGCAATGTGAACAATTTGAAGAAGTACTTCACTCACTTCATTAAGTACTTTAATTGGCGAAAAGTCACTCCATTCCACTTCCCATTTTCTAGCACTACTTCTCTAAACATGTGAGTGCTTGGCTCTCTTTGTGTATCTGCGTGTGTATGCGTGTTTGTTTGATCTGAAAAGTGCAATCGTTACCTGTGTAGTTGTTGTCCACGGGCTCAATAACGTTTCCACAAAAAGGCCAATCAGGTGTATATTTGCAAAAAAACCGTGAATATGCTGAATTGGAATAGTCATTGCACGAGACACTCAGCGTTATTAAAGTTTATATAATTTGCAAATAGGCAAACGATTTCAAATTTAGCGTCTATGTTACATAACTTCAATCAATAAACACCTGTATATGTATCTCGACAGTTAATCGTTATATTTCTACAAACACTGTAATAGCGTTAAAAATTATTGAAATTAGGCATTTCGTTCAATAGTAATATTCAAACCTGACCTGAAGTGAACAGAAGTTCCTGCCTGAAAGCGATGTGACTCGGCTTTGTTCTTTTGGAACTTTGCGAGATCAAAATTATTTAATCATTCGTATTATAAAAAACAATTAATTACGGTACGGTAATTGATGTAGTTGCCATGTCCTAGTGGTACAACGCAGTTCAATTGGCGCATAGACATTCTGGATTCCTTTGGGCTAGATATTACATTTGCCATCCTTTATATATATATATATACTGGAAGACAAAACAAACAAAAATTTAAACATGGGACCAAAAAATAATGCACAGAAAAACGTTGAAGAGGCATTAACACGCATATTTAATGCAGCTAAACTACGAGTGTTATTTTTGGTAACAAATTTGCCTTTATCAGCAAAAAAAGTGAAGCAGCAGTAAATATCGACCACAAATGCTTTTTATCAATATACATGCCCAAGTTGTCGATCAATCTACGTGGGCCGATCGACCAGACGGTTAATTACTCGAATGAAAGAAAATTGCAACCTAAACGCCATTTTCGTGTCTATAGGTAAATGCACGTCTGCAATTGCGCAACATGTCAATGAAAGCACATACGTGTGTTCACCAGACGTTGTATTGAAGATAATAACACATACAATAAGAGAAATGAGTTAGCTACATGTGAAGCTCTGTGGAAAAAAGTTGCTGCCTGATCTCTGCAAACAGAACAAGCATGTTCGAGCATTGAGCTTGAACTGGCGGTGATGTGCGAAATTGATTGGTTGCCTTTTTTCCAACACTCTCCACGTCTACAAATTCTTTATTCTTTGACTTTCGTTCTATATGTATCTTTATTATGTCCATTGCCTTCGAATAACACATAGTATATTTCTTATTAGGAAGAAAGAACACTAATAAAAAAGTGGATAATCGCCATTTATTTCGAGAATACTAAATTTCAATTTACAAATATATATATAATGAAACGATCAACTACATTTGGAAAAATAGCACTCGTACTTGTAACAGAGAACAATGCGCACAAATGGTTAATTCTCAATCCATCAAAAAAATAATGACCAGATCTCAGACGTCAAATTGCAATGCAGCGAGAATGACCTTTTTAATGCATACACGCACACACACAAACACAAACGCATATACACTTACCATCTAGCCAAAACAGGAAACAGAAGTAAAAGTGAGTCAGATTTGTTACCACTAGCATTATCAATTGCAAACCCAAAATGTATAAATATGTATGATTGTATAGGAGATGATTAGTATTCACGAAATAAATGGCCTTTATCCACTTTGTTATTAATGTTTTTTTCTTCCTAATTAGAAATATACCTGTAATATTAAAGGCATGATATATATATATATATATATATATATATATATATATATATATATATATATATATATATATATATATATATAAATTTCATTTGCAAACACTCGATAACAGAGTGAGAAAGAAACATTTCCTGTTTCTAATAAAATTACTGTTTATCTTTGCACATTGACTGGGTACAAAGAAGTTGATAAAAGCTGTATTCTAAAAATGGTTTTGTTTCAGAATGTTCAAATTAGAGAAACACAGCTAAACTTTATTCGTAGACGAAGAATTATTGTGTACATTTTTAATGTTTAAATAAAATTAATATACTTTTAAATCAACAGTAAGTCAACTGGTAATTATGCATAAGGAGTTGCGCACCTAGTAACAAATTAGTTCAGTTGTGACCAGAAAGATAAACCAAAGGCAGCATGAACGGAAAGTATAATCTCATGTGCGCATTCGTTTCGTGCTTACTGGCGACTCATCAGTAGGAGCCGGTATTACGCCCTTTAACCACCATATATTTGGGTGAGGAATGTGGTGAAATATGACTACTGCAGATCTACACATTCGTATAGGATATTGTAACGCCTAATTGTCCAACAATCCTCACCCAAATATTTAGTGGGTAAAAGGCGTAATACCGGCTCCTACTGATGAGTCGCCAGTAAGCACAAAACGAATGTGCACATGAAATTATACTTTCTGTTCATGCTGTATTTGGTTTGTCCTTCTTATCATATTTGAACTATTTGTTATTAGGTGCACAATTATTATGTAGTCAATTAGTAAGTTCAAGCTAAATTGCTTTTAAATAGTACATACTATGTGTTTTAAGCCTGCTGTCGTTTTTCTAAGCTTTTGTGGTATTGCATTTGAGATTGGCGTTTATCAAATATACTTAAACTGGACTAAATTCATTGTGATCGACAACTGTCCAATTCATGTCTGCTCAAGTGAAATTGTTAATATTACCATTTCAATTAAGATTATAATTAAGGTTTAAAATGTGTAGATTTGTGAATAAGGTGAACATTCTACAGATTAACTGATTTTTTCAAATGGCAAACCGAAATCTCGTTTAATAATGCATCTCTGATTTGAATGATAGATAGATCCAAATGTATAATAGTTTTTTTTAATATTTAGAAATAAAAACATGCACTGGCAAGAAATTTTTATCGAGTTTGATATATTCTAATACCGCTATACGAAAGATTAAATTAAATCACTGCATCATCTGAGAACGATGCAAAGTAAAATAAAGGGATTCAATCGCCATTTACGAATAATACATTAGACACAAAAATGCCGGTTGCATAATACCTATGCGGTCACGAATATAACTTTTAATTAGCTTTCATCACAACCATATAAGTTATGTCATTGGAAAAGTATTTTTTTTGCGCAATGGTGATAACACATATTTGTTTACAAAATGCTTGTAAACTAGAAATAACCACAAGCCCATTTCTTTAAATCAAGTTTGCAAAGTTGATGTAATCACCAATACCATTGTATTTAACTAGCCGTTGAACAAGTAGGCCCATTTATTTAAATAATTTATAAACATATATGGTTTATCAACGTTTACACGCACTGACGCGTATGAAAAGGATGTGATATTTATTTGAACCCGACGTTAAACTGAATAATGCTGTCAGGCTGCGCGTAAAAGCAGTATATAGAATTTTCTGAAATGTTGAAAGCAGTCCTCACATATTGCAGTTTTTGAGGAATACGAAAAAATATGTGAAAAGTCACCAGCTTATACAAAAGACAGTGGTGTGTGCTATAATTCTGAACTTGAACAAAATAAAAACTGAAAAAAGCAAAATTTGTTTGATGACTCATGCCCGGTGTGATGTAAGCCTCTTATTAATAATATCAATGCGACAGAGCGTATTTGAGCATATTAGTACGACTGGTTAAATGAATGGGATTGGTGTTTATCTCAAATTCACAAACTTGGTTTAAATAATTTGCAAATACAGTGAATGCTTAATTGTAAAACTTATCGACTTACTTTTTTATCAAAGCAAACATTGATTGCGCAAACAATGGAAACACTTGTTTGAATAAAGTTTGTGCACACCCTTTGAGTCAGTCGAGTAACTGACGCACCTTTCACCTTTTACTTCAATGAAGGAAGTTGGTTTTCATTTGAATTCCCCAAATTTGATTTCAATGGCCAAAAGCAAAAACTTCAATTCTATTAATTGGTTCTAAGCTGTGCCTTTATGAGAATGATTCATAGACAAGGAAACGTGCCTGTACAACAAAATGAAAATAGTTTCACGAAAATGCATGGTCGGTTAAGTAAAGCAATAACTGTTGTTTTGATTTTGCCAACTTGATTTATTTGCTAAATATCACTGCACGTGCGTTACGAATTTTTTATATCTCGTACGTGACTGGTCTTCCATGATCGAAAGAAACAAAATGTCAGAAAAAATTAGTATACCAATTTCAATTAGAAACCTAAAAATAAGTCAATCTATTTTCCCAATAGTGATGACTAATTTTGCAGAAATAACAGCTAAAAATGCATCAACTTCTGGCACAGTGGTTGAACAAATATTGAAACAAACTTTATAAAAGAAAGACTGGCAACAAAAATTAAAATAAATATAAATGTCTATATTTTAGTCTTTATATTTATTTACAAATCTTTTATGCGATATCTATCTATCTAACTAAGTTGATATATTTTTTCCAATCAATATATCCAAATAAGCATATGTATATAAAAATTTTCTTTTGTATCACACCATATATATATATATATATATATATATATATATATATATATATATACATTAACTGCCTTTATGTCATTTTTTCTTTATATTTTTTATTAAAATGTTTATTGAATTAAATTTCGTTCATTGAAATAACTTTTTATTCGTCAACCTATCGTTCTGCCAACCTATATATACATCTATACATCTGTCGAGCTTAAAATCCAATCATTTACGCATCCATATGTTTATTCGTATACATACATCGATGTTTTGTTCAATCCTTATATCTATCCATACGCAAATGGAAGCTTCTCTCTATTTATCTATGTATATACAGATAACTTATCAGGATATGATTAGGATTTTAGTGGATAATTTTCATCGTTATACCAAAAGTTGAAAATGCACACACTAATAAAAGCAAATCTATTTATTTTAATTCCTTATAGAATGACGCGAAGTTTATTAGAGTTATGTTTGTCGATTAACTTGATCAGGTAGACAAAACTAACATCCTTGGAAAAACATAGTCACTGTGTAAATCAACGGTTCTTTGTAACAAAATATATGCATTTGTATGGTCGATCCCTACCGTTGTGTCAGAGAGTTATCAACAATCTTTAAATCAAGTTTGCGAGCTTGACGTAAACACTAATCCCATTGTATTTAACCAGTCGTCGAACAACATAACTAAACTACCGCTAGTCGCGCACACTGGCGGTAGTTTTGTTATGTTGTTCGACGACTGGTTAAATACAGTGGGATTGGTGTTTACTTTGAGCTCGCAAACTTGATTTAAAGAATTGTTACCACCACCCGCGCAATTAATTATTGTTTAAAGGTATCAACCTTAATTTACTTATGAAGAAAACCCACATTTTGACTAGAAGAATAAACAAAACTCAGCATGAACGGAAGGTCTAAACGCATGTGCACATTCGTTGTCTGCTTATTGGCAACTCATTAGTAGGAACCGGTATTATGCTCTATACCGGCTCCAGCTGATGAATCGTCAGTAAGCACGAAACGAATGTGCTGGAGATTATGCATTCCTCTCATGCTGTCTTTCATTTATGTTCCTGGTCATTTTTGAACTAATTTGTTACTAGGTGCGCAACACCCAATACACAATTGCATATATATTGGCTCTCTGCAATAAACAATATCTAATTAAACGAATATTGGTTATGCGGGTGGTGATAACAATTACTTTTTATCAAGGGTCGATCTTGGTATAAGCAACTGATCCATTATGTACATATATTTGTCCGTATAAACTAAGTATTTTATAGTGTGGAAAAGTCAATTCGTCCACTAGATCGGTTTCGTCCTTATAGTAGACTCATGACGTACTCTCCGCGGCAAATACTGGCCAGTACGTGATGAGTTTCCAAAGAGGTCGAAATTTGTCTACTGAATCAATTGCCTTTCCTACACTTTACAATTATTAGTTAATACTAACAAATATATGTACAAAATGGTTCAGGTGTTTTTATCAAGATCGCAAACTTGATTAAAAGAAACATTATGTAACTTTAAAAAATATGTACTAAGTTAAAAAATTGATACGTTTCTTTTGCTCTTTAACGATTATAATCAATAGAATTAATAAAAGTTTCTGCATATTATTAATAGTCTATATCAAACACATCATTAGCCGATTGATTAATGCTGTCCAAAATTTCAAAACCAAGTTGGCATTTACTATCGGTCTATTGACACTTGTTATTTAGTTCTCTTCTGATTAGAAGAACTTGTTTCTGTTGTGGAAATCTGTTCTGAAATACGTTTTCTGTATACTTAGCCTGCGCCTGTGTGTGTTAGTCTCAATTCGCGTATGCCCCATTCTTTGCCATTTTTTGTTTTGTTCAAACTGATTTCCGGCATGTTAGCTAGTTAGTAAAGAGTTTTGAAGCAATTATTAAAGGTACTTTTAGGCGTCAGCCAAATTGTTCACGTGGCCTGGTATATGCATACTTGTATATATCAATAACCCATAAAAGGTCAAATGTCTAAAAGTCGTTCTTCTACTATTAGAATGCTGATTTGATAGGGAGCGCCTATTTTAAGGTATAAAATCTTACACACTTTCTCACTTCTTTTCTCTATATCTCTCTCATTCACACACACACACACACACATATATATATATATATATATATATATATTTCGAGACTACTAAACTTCACTTAACAATCATTTATTTATATACACCTAGGTTTTCATTTGCCTATGGTGGTAACTATATATATATATATATATATATATATATATATATATATATATATATATATATATATATTTAAAACATATCTCCGAAACAACAATGGTTGGATGTGCTAGTAAAAACCTACGGTATCATACGATTAAAAAAGGAAATTAGCTATGTAAGTTTGAATTTAGAAAACTTTAAGTACCGTAGCTATAAAAAATCACATTGCGCAACTGGTGACACAAAGTATTGGATTTCTGTTAATTCCAAGGCCTCAAAGTTGATTTGAAATTTAAAAAAATTGGTTGAATTATTAATGTGTAGATTAGCAACTTTAAATGAAAGATGATTTTGAGCTTTCTGGCCTTTGGCCGAATAAATTAAATACGACTACATTGTAAAGCGGTAGGGAGCAAGTTAGGATAGTCTTATCTAACATATGAAAAATAAAGAATTCGGATTACATAAACACTAAAATTTGTAATAAATACATTAGGAAATGTATTCTACTTGGGCGAAAATCCAACCATCATTCCAAGATCATATTTCAAGCAACGATTTACTCGAAAGTACGAATATAATACATTAAAAGTAAGATCAAATTTCATGTTTTTGGAAAGAACTTCTTAAATCGTACAATTATTAATGCGAAATCAGAAATGAAAAATTGTATTTTGCTTTGTTTGAAAATTACTGAATTTAAAAAAAATTGCTCTTAGCGGGAATGGAGCTTATAGACTTGATTAATTTAGATTAAGAGATTCTGATGAGTTTCTCAATTTTAGGCAATATATTTGCTCGATGCTTGTTTACGATTAAATAATCAATCATTTTAAGTATGTGCAAAAACATCGAATGACGTTTTCAATTGGTGTTAATTGCTATTTTATAGCAATTTAATAGATGTGGACTATCTAAAATTATTTATATATATACATATATATATATGTATATATATACATATATATACATATATATGTATATATATATGTATATATATATATATATACACATATATATAAATATATATATGTCTATATATATATATATAAATATATATATATATATATATATATGTATAACTAAAATTGGTGTGAATACTTTGTCAATATTACTTTCAAAATTCACTGCATGTATAATTTGTAATGACGATTTGCGCGAGTTATTTTGAACATTTATTTAAAGGTGACGGTAAAGCTCTTTTGCTGGTGAAGCAAAATCTCGTCAAAGACTATTGCTACAAAAACTTAGAATCGCACAAATTAAGCACGCGTAGTCGAATAGTTAGAATCAAATATGTCTTTGCAGAATTATTTATGTTTTGCCCTGTAGGAATCAAAATTAGAAATTGGAATTTATTAGTAAGTGTTTCATTTTATGAATTATAAAAAAATAAATTCAATTGAATTTTTAATGCTGTTTATCAGTTTCAGGAATTACACAAACAGCGTTAAGCTTGGAGTGAGTTTAGAATATTGATAAGGCACATAGAAACCAATTTTGAATAGTTTCTACAGAATAAATAATATTTTCCTTCCCTTTTTGAATATTGTAATATTTTAAGGCGTTTCAGAAAAATTGGCATTTCTTGCAGGATTCAAGTTCAGATATATTTCAGAATTACGCATTTGAAGTATATTTTTTGAAAGTGTCACAATGTTTAGTTTATTCCTAAAAGGTTGTTTGCTTTAGAAAATGGCACACAATTTACAATGACATTTATTTGCATTTATGTACCTTTCTTTTAAATGGGATCGAGTAAAACATTTTTCAAACTTTAATGTAGTGTACACATATAATTTATAGAATTATCGCTATTTTAATGCTTGTTTATCTGGAATATAGTATTTTCCAAATGATAATTGCAACGCTTAAAATAAAATTTGAGTCATTTTTACCTGAATAATGCGAAACGTTGAAACACTATATTTTAAAAGAACGCTGATGAAAATTCATAATTTTGCCAAGAGATGCACAAACCTGAGTTGCATTCCAACATCGACATCTTATTTCGTGTAGGATTTTTAATTTCCCTGTTCTATCATTCTAGTTTATAACCGTTTGGCTGATCGGTCTACGTAAGTGGATCCATGGTTTAATAAGAGAATTATTTTCTACGCTCTCAATTTCACACAGCTGGCTTAGCCGGCATAGTGGAAAAATGACGACAAACGCAGCTCTAAACGAGCCCCCTTACGCCACTTTTGTGCGGCATGTTAGTCGAATAGGTCAAACAAATAACGCAATCTTTGATTTCGTGGTTGGTGGCAGCCATTATTTAAGCCTTTATATAATTAATCTAAAATTGGTTGCGCAGGCGGTGATAACATTTATTATAATCAAGGTTGCGAAATTTATATAAACACCAGACCCATTAATTACTTATCTATGTCAGTATAAACTAAGAATTGCTTGGTGTGGAAAAGGCAATTCATTCAGTAAGTAACTTCTTAGTTGCGAACCTGGATTTATTGAAATTACCTGATCTGCGTTTTGAATAACGCAGCTTTCATTGTTCCAGTAATTTTCTTTTTGCATTATATTTCGATCTACTTTACCGTAGATCTTCATCAGCGCTTGCTTCATTTTTTCGTGAAATGCATCTGATGAAGATCTACGGTAGAGTAGATCGAAATATTATGCAAAAAGAGAATTACTGGAACAATGAAAGCTGCGTTAGTCAAAACGCAGATCAGGTAATTCATCCAGTAGACTTGTTTCGTCCTTATTGGGAACTCATCACGTACTGGCCAGAATTTGCCGCGGACAGGGCTCGAAACTGGGCACGTCTGCTTCGGAATCTGGTACTCTAACCACTGAGCCGCTCTGCTGCACACTACACTTCACTCAATTTTCAGTTATATACTAACTAATGTAACTTGGTTAGTCTATTTTTACTTTAGGTGAAGCTCACATGGCACCCATTTAGACCCAAAGTTCCAAATAACCATCCCAAATCTGTCATTACTGAACAGATACCACCTGTATGGGGAAGAGTTATTGAACTGAACATTTCTATAATTAAACAAACATTGGTTGCGCGGGTTGTGA
This sequence comes from Eudiplozoon nipponicum, assembly GCA_029291075.1. Classification (NCBI taxonomy): domain Eukaryota; kingdom Metazoa; phylum Platyhelminthes; class Monogenea; order Mazocraeidea; family Diplozoidae; genus Eudiplozoon; species Eudiplozoon nipponicum. Next base: position 47,543 of record JAQBSW010001861.1, on the reverse strand, counting down.
TAAAATTTACCATAATCTGGGTTGAAAACTTGATATTCTTTAAACCTTGTTTGCGACATAAATTAAACATCTATCCTACAGGACACAGTCAGTTACTCGACGTAGGAAAACTACCTTCTGCCACAAGTAGCGCCGTAATGCGACGTTCCATTATCATCACCAGTATCATCATCATCATCATCAAAGCACAATGGAGAACTGATTAATGCGCGTCAAACACTAAAGTATCTTTCGTACATCTCGTCAATCAAAATTTGTTAGATTTAGCCTCATGTTCGATAACTTTGTTTAAAATATCCCATTTCCCACCGTGCAGCAGGTGTTCATAAATGTAACGAAATCTTGCAATATATATATATATATATAATGTATAGAATTCAGAAATAAATATATAGCCCATATAAATCAATGGTTAAGAAATGGAAAGAATATAAGCTATCTGGACAGAAGTTGAATAGTTCCCAATAAGGACAAAACCGGATGGTTCAATTGTCTATTTTACATTATATGATGCCTAATTTTACTGACAAATAAATAATACATAATGGGATAAGTGCTTATATCAGGATTGCAACCTTGATTTAAATAACTAGCCCCATTGTAAGTTGTAGATTCGTGGATTAAAATTAGCTTACGAGTGGGCTTATAACCTCATTACATAACAATTAAATACTATTATCCCACATGCTTCACCCAAAAAGAGAGTGGTTCAAGGACGTAATACCGGCTCTTACTGATGAGTCGCCAGTAAGCACGAAACGAATGTGCATGAGATTATACATTCCTTTCATGCTGCCTTTGGTTTATCCTTCTGGTCACAACTGAACTAATTTGTTAGTAGGCTCGCAACACCTAATATATAATTACAATCTCATTACATGTTAACCAATAATTTTACAATACAGTCCTTTCAATTTCATCCATTAACTCACAGTTTTTTTATCTATTACTTTAGATTTCTTGGTGATTTGAACGTTTATTAATATAATTTAATCCTAACCGTTCCTTTTGCTTAAAGTGCTCTTGCTTTTTTTAAATAATTTTCATAATTTTCTTGTCAGTCAATAATTAATTTTGGATCATATATTTATTTAGCTTCTTTTTTACAAATTATTACAATTATTTGAATAAATTTTGCGAGCTTGACGTAGACATCAATCCCATTGTATTTAACCAGTCGACGATAGTTTTGCTATGCTATTCGATGACTGGTTAAATGCAATGGGATTGGTTCTTACTTCAAGGTCGCGAACTTGATTTCAAGAATTATGGTTCGCAAAAGAACCAATTGGTTCCCATTTCCAAGTACGCACTGAATTCGTCTTTGTTGTGGTTAGGTGACGATTCCTCCATTTCCCCTGAAGGCTTCTACATCATTCATACTAACGAATGGAAATGAAGTGCGATCCAACCGTCGTTGACTGGCACCGTACCTCATTTCCAGTGGTTCGTGTGAATGATGTAGAAGCCTTCGGAGGAAAGAGACGAATCAGCAACAAGTCAACATGAAGGCGAATTTGATGCGTTCTTGGAAATGGGGATCAATCGGATCTTTGCGAAACTGATTGTGCAAAGCAACTACCCACGAAAGTAAACTGTGGATACTCTAAAAGTATAAATTAAATTTTCAAAGGAAAGTTAACACTTTCTTTATTAGTTTGCGACTACGACTTGTGATAAATTGTCGACAGGTGATGAGGTGCCGACAAATGTATCCGAAATATTCCCAAAGAATACAATGAACTGGGGAAAAATCCCGCTTCAGTCTCAACACAGATTGGGTAACATTGAAATACAAAATTGCGCAATTTTATGAGTCGGAATTCTGTTAAATCGAACATATGTTCGCTGTTTATTGCTTATAATGTGTTTGCAAACTGCTGCAGTAAAAGCAGGTGTGTGTTGAGAATGAATTAGGGTGTGGGGTTGCGGGTTAACGACAAGACCTTTATCTATTTCGCACCCTCGCTTTGTTTCCTACTTTATATTGAAAAAAATTATATCATTATGTACATTTTTAGAAATTATTTTAGTTAAATTAATAAATTCATTCCCTTTAACGTTTAAGTATGAAAATAATACTATTAATTATATAAAAGTGCGAATTACAGAGGAAACTCGTATACCATATACTTCAAAGAAGTTTGCCGGTTTATCATAAAAGGTATAACAATTGAACACTATTAGACAAAGCATAATTATTCATTATATTCATCACACATTTGATTTATCAATTATTAAATGAGGATATGAACAAAAACAGACGTATTTCGAGCCAGAAATGAAAGCCGTCTACCTGAACAGTCAATTTAAGGGGGATCCAGTTTCCCGAATAGCACAAAATAAAGTTGAAGTGGCATTAACACACACATGTAATGCGGCGTTATGTAAGATCACACACTTTCTTTTACCAGCAATCAAAGAGAAACAGCCGTTAATGTCGACTTCGAATATTATTTACTAATATACATGCGCGAGTTGTCGATCGACTTACTTAGACCGATCGACCAGATGGTAAATTACTCGAATGAGAGAATATTGCAATTTAAACGCCTTTTTTAAATCAAAATAGTGAACACAGGTCTGCAATTGCGTAGTACATCGTTGAAACCCCACAGTTATATTCTCAAAACGTAGCATTAGCGATAATTACTAAATGCAATAGCAGAAAGGAGTTAGCCACATACGAAGCTTTATGGATAAACAAATTGCAGCCGGATTTATGCAAGCAGAAAAAGCATGTTCAGGCATTGAGCTAGAATGAAGGTGATGCACGCAATTGAGTGATTGCTTCCTTATTTCACACTCTCTCGCCCCGTGTTTACATTTTTATATTCTGTTTTGCTTTTAAATTTATATATAATGAGATGTTCATTTGCAGATACTTAAGAAAAAAATTAAAAAGAAACGATTCTTAAAACCGGTAAAATTACTTTTTTTCACATGGAAAGTGTATATTGATTTACATTTAGAAACTACATATACACTATAAACATGCGTATAATATCTTTGGAATCCATCGCGAAACTATCTGCCTGATTGTACCAGATGGACAAACATATTTGCAATCTTGAGTTAACTGCTTAACGCCTTAGAGGTGTGCTAAACTACGTGCATGGATTGCAGTGATATTTATTAGAATCAGATCCGGTGATGCCATTGATATGCGCAGAGAAGAACACATGCAGTAGGTTATAAATTGTGGTACGTGAGAAAATCCGACATGCTTTGGCACCCAAGCAAGACTGAACCAATTTATAGCTGGGCATGTTGGTAGGAAGGGATTTTCATGCAAACGTAAAACTATGACGAGATTTATTACCTAACTACTGTTTGGCGAAACGGGTTTTTTTTCGTACATTGTCCATAATTTGATTACATATAATTCATAGTCTTCCTCCGTGTGCCATTGTCAAAGGTAAGCCAGTGAAACAACAGAAAAGGAAAAATATATTTTGGCGGTATTCAGACACTGGGAAAAAACAAACCTTTGTTAACCACAACAAGGATCAAGTAATAAATCTTGTATTAAGCATGAAAAACATTTTCGAGAATGACAGTAAATGTTGAGATAATCGATCTATATCAAATATAGTGATTGAATTGTTTAAACGAATTGGTTATATAAAAATATTTGTGCACTATATTAAGCAAGACGTCAGAAAATATGAGTAAACAATGGTTATATGATTCAGAAAGGCAAACTAATTCTTGGAATAGGCATCGACTGATAATCGAATTAAATGGAAACGCGATCAATATCTTGAGAAAATTCTTTAAATCAAGTTTGTTAGCTTTAGATAAACACCAATTCCATTGTATCTAAAGAGTAGTGAAAATTGTTCAAATTTAAACACATTCACCCCGCATTAATTCTGCATAATATTTAATTGTTTTATACACACCAATAATGCTTCAGGCATTCTAACATAAACAAGCTAATATATATTTTAACTTCTTATTTTAATATAATTGATACATTTCCGAATATCTTGGTCGTGATCCTTTACGTGTTTTAGGTCATATTTTTTCGATCCTCTATATTGCCATCACATCACATGCCAATAACACCTTCAACTTTCGCAAGATTTTACCCAATCTCATAACATATGTGGTGTATTGTAAGTGTTTCGACCTACTCGACTTTTCATTCGACCATGACACAAACTGACTATCCGGGATCAAACCACAAACTACTCCTGTCGTGACAACAATGAAATCGTGCAATCTGACTGTTCAATGAAATAAAGTGTCTGCGAGGAAACCACATATCTGCATTTTATGTAGCTTTTATATGTTTTGCATAGCGATCCTCGTTTGTTTGTTTGTTTGTTCCGCTCTGAGGATGATTGTGACTGATGAAAGTTTCGCTGTTTTGCGGCTGGTTAAATAGAATAGGTTCAGATTGGCATGAAACTTTAATGCAACGATTTAAATGTTTAATAATTTTATTTAAAATATAAGCCATTTTGACTTAAATTATACAATGCTTCTTGCTCAGGTAAATTTATTTTTCCATCGGTTATGTGCATATGGCATATAAACGTGGATATAAGGCGTTATTTGTAGGGCATTACAATAGTTATACACCCGACGATAAATAGACCTACCTGTGCATGCATAGAAACATATAGATTAAATTTCTAGTATGAAATAAGCTATGAGTAAGATAAATTATGCTGTTCATGGAGTAGACCACGCTTCGTCATTAATAGGCATCACTTAAAGTAATCCACAGTCGCTGGCACTTTAGATCGAACTCCATAACATTTGGTTCCCACTGATTTTGTTGCTCTAACTGGAGATTTGTAGTAATTTGATATAATTTGTACTTGTTAAGTCATACATTGTGTCATTGCTATTATTTTAGTGTGTCAGCATACACTGGTTGTGTCACTTTTTGAAATAATTCCGTTACTTCATTGATTTGATTACGTTGCCTATCCAATCTAGTAGTTATACACTCGTTATTTCGGAGAGATAATACGTGTGGAATTGAGCAATAGGTATTGTGCACCTGGTAACAAATTATTTCAAATGAGAGCAGAAGCATTTACCAAAGTCAGCATGTACAAAATCTGCGGTCTCATATACACATTCGTTTTGTGCTTACTGATGTGCCAACAGTAGGAGCCGGTTCTACGCCGTTTACTCACAATATATTTAAGCAATATATCGTCCAAATGTCTCCAATTGTTTATCCAAATATATGGAATATATTGGGCATAATACCGGCTCCAACTGATGAGTCACTAATCGGCACAAAACACCTGTGTACATGAGATCCTACCTTTTGCTAATGCTAAATTTGGTATATTATTGTGGTCCTCTTCCAATCTGATGTAACTTCAATTTGAGATCACTTTTCTATATTTAATCTAGGCTTAATCTTGTAAATTATGATAGCTGAGGTAGCCAGAGGCATTTATTTCAGATTTCGCCTTACATAAAACCGAAATGTTAATCCTACCGACGTCGTCTGCTTTGTACCCTGTATGTTAAATGATTTTGCATTTTGGTGCAAATTAGCGATTCCTTAACGTTTGTTTAAATTTACACGAATAGTATCATAACATGTGTTTGGTGAACTGTTAATGTCGTTGTGAGTGAATACCTATTTCGCCGCTGAAAATGACTCACGCAGGCACAAATCGTTACGTTGAAACGAAAAATATCTACCGAAGCCTACTCAAGTGGAACACAACTCCTCGACTTGAACAAATGCATTGCCTAGAACTGCGCCAATTAACTTCAATAAATAATAAATAGGATTCCGTTTGAATCAGCTCCGAATATAATATTTTCTCGACCACCATGATAATAAACTATTTTTATTAAATTAATTTTTTCTAATAAATATTAAATTTGGACTGGATAATTTTGGATTTTACATTTGAAATTATTTTATTTGCCAAATGCCAGTTAATTTCAGACAATATTTCGAGTGTGAAGTAACATCGTATCTACCAAAACGACCTAAGAGTTTATTTATGTACATCAAATTTGCGAAAGATGATATACGCGGTGTGTCATTTTTAAAATAGAATAACTTTTCAAAACTCGATAACTTGTTATGTGGTTTTGAAAATAAGTTTACTTTCCTTTTTTATAAATCAGATTTGCAAAATTTATGTAAATAAACTAAAGTTGAACTGAAACCTACTTTATATTCCGTCTAGCTTCGCAGTCAAGCACTCGTGGATAACGTTTTAATGCAATATTTTTCACCTTCGTGCTGATATGAAAAATTTGGTGTGTATTCTTACGCAACAAGTATGTATATGTAGACAGAATTTAACACCTGCTGAGATAAGTTTTTCTTAAAATATTTGCTGGCAGATCAAACTGTATTTGGCCTTATTTCGCTAGGACGAATACAAAATTAACTGCGATGTTTAGTTTTTAAACACGACAAAATAAGGAATCTTTGAATATTTAAACAAAACTATTTGCATGCGTTGAAATCATGTTCAACTAATTAAAATTTTTAAAAAAATAACAGGATTTTATTTATCCAGTTGCACAACGGTAAAACTGTTGACGAATATCATATTTCCGAGCTATTTACCAATGCACAACGTCTATATTGTGCGATTGAATGAAAATACTTGATTGGTGATTTTGACAAGTACGCAGACTTGATGCAATAAAACTTAATCCACACTCAAAAAATCAAGAGTTTTTCATTTTGTAGCCATTTCATCTGCGTGTTCTATTACGAAAGACGCGTAATTTTTTAAAGTGAAAGCGGATAAATTTCACGATACGTCAGAAATCTGCGCTTTTATCTATGATGGTTAATACTTATTTATTAATCAATAGAAAACTTTATGCAGGAATTGTAAATATTTTCGCCATGGTAATAAATTGAAAATTAGTTTATTTTGGGCCAGAAAAGTAGGTCGAATTGAGCATCACCATAATGTCCAAACCAGTTGACGCATGTCTAGAGTTTGCAGTTTGTCCAACAGAAGGCGCCGTAAACCTGTTATCTAGAACAGTTATGAAGTCGTGTTGTTTTACTAATAAGTTTTACTGCAAGCATATAGCATTCGATTACTTTATTTAAATCAAGTTTGCGAGCTTGCAGTAAACACCAATCCCAGTATATTTAATCAGTCGTCGAACAACAAAGCAGAACTACCGCCAGTCGCACGCACTGACGCGTTTGGACCTTCCATGATCATCATCAGAGTACGATGTAAAACTGACTATCGATGATCAAAGCGCATTGCATAAATATGGAAAGTAAATTAAGATATGCGTCTCTCACCTCTAGTAGTCTCGCATACATTGTACTTGACTGGAAATGTCGGCTGCACAATTTCTAGGCAGTCAGGAACATAAACTGTTTGCAGCTTTCGCTACAAATATATGTATAGTCAATACAATTACACAATAAATGATTGCGCGGGTGGTGGCAAAATTTATTCAAATCAAGTTTGCGAGTTTGATGTAAACACCAATCCCATTGTATTTACCCAGTTGTCGAACAACATAGCAAAACTAAATGACACTCAGGTTTAATATCTCTACGAATTTGGCTCGTGAAGCTTCTGTACACAACGCATATTTTTACAATTGTGTGTTAATCCAAACAGGACTGGAAGGAGAGTTAGAACCAAAGGGGAGTATAATCTTATGCACACATGCGTTTCGTGCTTACTAGCGACTCATCAGTTGGATCCAGCGCTACGCCACAAACCCACCGCGTATATTTGATCAAGTAATATGTGACAGGTGGTAGCTGAAATCTCCAAATACCAATGTGGTTTTTTTAGCGGTAATGGAATTAACATATATATGTCATCATTAAGCGCGAAACGAATGTGCAAATGAGATTATACCTTCGTGCAGGCTGACTTCCGATCCTGTTTTAAATAATTAATTTCAAGGTGCGCATAACCTTAATGAAAATTGCATACATATTAGCCACCCGCAATAATCAGTCTATTTTGCACATATTTGTTGTGAAAATATTAATTGAAAGTTTTCAGTAAATTCTGGAATGCGATTGATTTTCTAACTTTATTGTTTGATGTGCGTTCGCCATTAAAAATTTAAATATGCATGATTTTATGTGTGTTGTATGATTGACAAGATTCTGCAAAACTGGAAAGATAAATATGCAAACGTCGGATAAAGGTAGGAAAAAAATATTGAAGAGATTTTTAAAGGCAGCATATAGCAGATAATTTCGATAAAATTAGATGAAGTAAATAATGTTTTTTATGCTGTTTCGGACAAGAGCATAGATTATCCCTCTAAGACATGAGAGTAAAAAACGAAGGGTTATATCCTTTTAAACGACTACGCCACATTTACAGCTGTTGTTAAGGTAGGGCTGTCAGGTGAATTATCTAATCACACGATTCTAAAGACGAGTGAGATGGCTTGTAGCCGCGGTCCTTTCTTAGGCCACAAAATAAGCTTAGTTAGAATTCGTCTCGTAATTGTGCTAGTTTTTTTATTGTCCATTTACTATTGTTATTGTTTATCTAATTATAAATTTCTACTTTTAGTAACAAGTATATGTTGGCAGAGATTGAAAGATGTAGCAATGGACCGAGGGTGATGTTTCGAAAAGTGCCGTTTATAAAATAATTCGCTGAGTTCCAGTTCATTTAGCGGTTTTGTATATTAATTAAACTAATTTAATGAAGTTTGTGCAAGTTTGCAAAAACCAAATATTATTTAGTGTAGAAAAGGCAATTCATAAAATAAACCATTTTTGTCCTTATTGGACGCCGCGAACAGGACGTGATGAGTTCCCAATAAGAGCAAAAACTGTCTACTAGATGAATTGCCTTTTCCCCACTATATAATACTTAGTTTATACTGACAAATTTATGTACATAATGTGTCACATGTTTATATTAAGATCGCAACTTTGATTTAAGTAATTGCTATCACGGCCCGCTCAACCAATGTTTGTGCACACGCATAGAACTTTTAAAGAGCATCACTTTATTGGCATTGCAAAATGTTCACGTTGTTATGATATTAGCTACGTGAAATATGGTTCATATAATTTATGAACTCTCATTCTTCAAGAATATACAGTTGTTTTATTCAGGCGTTTCGCGTAATTAACCTTCCGGATTTACTATAAGCGAATGAATAAATTATGTTATATTAAAATGACATTAATTTGCGTTCAACACAGGTGGTACAGAGTAATGTAATGTAAGGAAGTTACTAGTTTGTAGCATGTAAAGAAAATAAAACTATTCACAACTTTGTAATAGATTTACCGTATTCGAAATAAAAAGATAAGATGATTGTCCTAGACAGTTACAGAATATTGCGAGATATTTTTAACTGTAAATCTAATGTTTTTTCTCGCATTTTGGCAACTTGCCACAAGCTGTTTTTTTCCTCTGAATATGGTGTCAACCCTGAAGATGGGACTGGAAATGGAATCCCAAAAATTCAGTAAATATTTGGAAAATCTGGTTCCAATGTCATTTTCAGGCAAGCAGCTGATGGACGGCTTCAGAGTGAAGAGACAAATGAGAAGACATCAATTAATGCCAAAAGCCAACTGGGCAACTGGAAATGTAAAGGATTCCAGATTTCAACGACCTATAAGTGCTATCAATTTTCTCGCACAAGCAAAATGCGGAGTAATATCAATTAACAACGGCACTGTGCAAGACACAAAATCATTTAAGCATTATTTAAATCTATTGAACAAAAAATACCATATTGGCATGTTTAAGTATTTGTTTACATTTACTACAGATTTATTCTAAATTGTTGTTTTGTTTCGCTAATCGAATAATTTAAAATTGTAGAATTCTAAAAGGCTTGCCAATCGTTTTAGCCTTCCCACCGACCAAATGTTTCCGGACTAGGAACGGATAGTGACCATTGACATGTCTCAAACATCGCTTCGTTTTTGAAAATTCGTGATAGCATTTTTATGTTTGCTCTAATGAGTTGGGTTCTTTATGCGGATTGTCGCAGTGTTTATAATAATCGCTTGATCTGGGCGAGACTTAGTTTTTCATATTTCTTCTGTTTATCTATTTAACTGTCTCGCTAAGCAACAAACAAGTTCATCAAAGGAAGAAAATAGAACCTTGTTTTTATTTGACAAACTTTATATATCAATCATCTCTCTTATACATACATATATATATATATATATATATATATATATATATATATATATATAAATTACACATTATATTTCTTATTATGAAGAAAGAACTCGATAATAACAAAATGGATATTCGCCATTTATTTCGAGACTAATAAACATCACTTTACAATCTTTCATTTATATACATCCTGGGTTTTTTATTTGATTATGCGGGTGGCAACTAAGCTGACTCGGTTTCACTTTTAGTTATTGTTTGGGCAAATTAGTAAGTGTGCATGTGTACGTGTTTGTCTGTATGCCTGTCTGCATGTCAAGGTCTTTCTCGCAGTAATGCAATTGATGTCTGATATCCGGTCTCTCTTGTATTGATGGCTTGAGAGTTAACAAACTGTTAAATACTGTTTGCTGCAGAGAACTAATATATATGCAAGTATGTATTAGGTGTTGCGAACTTAGTAACAAATTAGTTCAGTTGTGACCAATTAACAAACTGTTCGCATTGTTGGCTGTTACGTGTACGAATGTTATTTTTCCGAGTGTAGTCTTTTGTTTCCCCTTGTTCCGTATTTTTTTTAGTCCACTTGGTAACAGCGCAGTTGCCGACTGCAGTGTTGATTGCTTGTTTTGTTTCGAAATTTCTCTCTCCTTATGCGCAGCCGTTTTACCCCTTGAGTTTGTTGCCAATCCGATCAAATATTTGTCGAGTCTGGTCGAGGGATTGTTTGGTCTTGCCTGGATGCTAGTAAAATTTTGTTCGGTTTTGTTATTCGTGCCAAATCGATTAGAATTTTATGCTAATGAAACATTTGAATATTTTAAACGAACATTGGTTGCGCGGGTGGTGATAACAATTATTATAATCAAGGTTGCGGTCTTGATATAAACACCTGACCCATTAATTACTTACATATTTATACTGACATTTAAATATTTTGTCCGAATGTTTCTTGTTTTTATATAAATGGCTTCGTAAATATAAATAAATTCTCTGAATTTGCTTTATTTAGTATTGAGAAATTGGCCAAATTGACTGGGTGCCCCATATCCAATATATGATCGTAAATAGCTGATATTCCTGACGGTGTCAAATATTATTAAATCAAATTCTGTAGTATATGTTTCTAGATTTTATTGCTGAATTGATTCTTTGTACGGGCAATGTATGTGCTACCGCATTTACATGAGAATAAAAAAACCGAACAAAAATTTGCTAGCATCCAGGCAAGACCAAACACTCCTTCGACCAGACTCGACAAACATTTAATCGGATTGTCAACAAACTGCATGTTGAATCTTGCGTTTCTGCGTCGTAAAGCTGGAGCGTTCATATCAGCTTTATACGGACACATTGACATGTTATTGGCTACAAAGTTTGACTTCGCAACAGGAATTATATGTTAACATATAGATTTCCGCGTTTTGTTTATTTTCATATAAGCCGATAAGGTTTGCACGTTGAATGTTATCGGTCAAAATTGATTGACACTTTGCTATGCGATTGTCGCTTCTATCCATAAAAAAGACTTTTGCTTAAATATTTTCCTAAATTTTCATCAACGTGTTTCGTCAACTCATGACAAAGCTACTCATCATTTAGTTACTGCACTTCTTTATTGACTCTAGGAATCTGCCTGTTCCGATAAACAAGGACAACTAAAATCGATGGACGTAAGCAATGGCGAAACCAAGGACTTTGCTCGAGGCAATTCATCAAGTAGACGTGTTTCATCTATATTGGGAACTCATCACGTAATGATTGATTGGGGTTGGTTAGTTGGAACTTTAGGGCTAAATGGATGTTATGTAGGCTCTACCTAAAAGAAAGACTAACCTGGACGCATTTGTTGGCAGTGTGCAGTGCAGTGTGCGGCAGGGTGGCTCAGTGATTAGAGCACCAGATTCCGAAGCAGACGTGCCAAGGTTCGAGCCCTGTCCGCGGCAAATTCTGGACAGTGCATGGTGAATTCCCAATGAGGACATAACTGATCATTTGGATGATTTGCCTTTTTCTACACTATACAATTCTTTGTTATAAGTTATTAATATATCATGTGCTTATATCAAATTCGCAACCTTGATTATAATAATTGTTATCGCTACCCGCGCAGCCCATGTTCGATTAATGATTTTCTAATATATGACCATTCCGTTTCAATTTCGCATCTAATTATTCTGACAAATGCTATAACCAAGGTTGCGGTCTTGATATAAACACCTGACCCATTAATTACTTACATATGTCAGTATAAACTAAGAATTGTATAGTGTAGAAAAGGCAATTCATCCAGTAGACCGGTTTCGTCCTTTATTGGGAACTCATCAAGTACTGGCCAGAATTTGCCGCGGACAGGATACGAACCTGGGCACGTCTGCTTCGGAATCTGGTGCTCTAACCACTGAGCTATCCTGCCGCACACTACACTACATACAATTTTCAGTTATATATTAACTAATGAAACTCGGTTAGTCAATTTTTCCTTTAGGTGGAGCTCATATGGCATCCATTTAGACCCAAAGTTCCAACTAACCATACCCAATCTGTCATTACTGAACAGACACCACATTACATGGGGAAGTGGTATTGAAATGAACATTTATATAATTAAACGAACATTGGTTGCGCGGGTGGTGATAACAATTATTATAATCAAGGTTGCGGTCTTGATATAAACACCTGACCCATTAATTACTTACATATGTCAGTATAAACTAAGAATTGTATAGTGTAGAAAAGGCAATTCATCCAGTAGACCGGTTTCGTCCCTATTGGGAACTCATCAAGTACTGGTCAGAATTTGCCGCGGACAGGATACGAACCTGGGCACGTCTGCTTCGGAATCTGGTGCTCTAACCACTGAGCTATCCTACCGTACACTACATTACACAATTGTCAGTTATATACTAACTAATGTAACTTGGTTAGTCAATTTTTCCTTTAGGTGGAGCTCATATGGCATCCATTTAGACCCAAAGTTCCAACTAACCATGCCCAATCTGTCATTACTGAACAGACACCACATTACATGGGGAAATGGTACTGAAATGAACATTTATATAATTAAACGAACATTGGTTGCGCGGGTGGTGATAACAATTATTATAATCAAGGTTGCGGTCTTGATATAAACACCTGACCCATTAATTACCTACATATGTCAGTATAAACTAAGAATTGTATAGTGTAGAAAAGGCAATTCATCCAGTAAACCGGTTTCTTCCGCGGAAATTTCTGGCCAGTTCGTGATTAGTTCCTAAGGAGGACGAAACTGGTTTACTTGACGAATTGTCTTATCTACACTATACAATTCTTAGTTTATACTGACATATGTAAGTAATTAATGTGTCAGGTACTTTTGTCAAGATCGCAATCTTGTTTATAATAATTACTAGAATGATCTCAATTGCTAGGGTAAGGAGAAAGACGCAAAAATCTTATTCAATAAATTAAGAGGCTTTATTAAGATAAGAAGTAATAATTAGACAAGATATTTTGAAAATTTTTTAACGAAAGAATAAGCAGTAAAAGGAAAGAATATAGAAGCCTTTTAACACGCTTTCAAATCACTGAGTTTTAAAATCAAACGTGTAGTTAGGGTTTAAATTTAGAAAGACTTTATTCTCAATAATTGATTAGCCATTAATTAAATAATATGACCACTAATAAGTCAGTCTTAATCAGATTTTCTTGATCTATTACTAAATCTAGCTTCAGTTTCTAATTCATGCAATGGTCGTTTTCTGCATTTAGGTAATGCGGTATTTCAAATCGAACCTAACGATTTTTCAACAGCTGTTTCATTCATACTAATATTCTTAAATTTAATTTCGAAAGATAATCTAATCAATCTCGTCCCCCTATTTCGACTATCTATTGCTACACGATTGTAATCATCCCAGTTAATAAAGTTTCCAATCTACAATACTTGACGGACAAGATCAGATGTAGCAATGTGGCCAAACTTACATGCAGTTCTATGTTCACCTATTCTTACCTGAATTAGGCGCATGGTCTCACACTCTTGATGTTTCCAAAGGTTGAATTTTTCCTTTTGGTTATGGAATATGGTTCCTAGAATAAGTGTCTGTTTTGACATGGTCCTAATATTGTACTGTAAAGTTATTGATTTTACTTTCCTACATAATATAGAGTCGGATAAAACCATATACTTTCGCCCTTCCCTCACCTTATCCGCTTTTGTGTTGCTAAAATTAGGATTAAGTTTTCTTAAGACATACATCATTGATATCGATCAGAGCCAGAGTGTATGGATTTACAGGAGTAACAGGTGTTCAGAAATTGTTGTAATTCTCAATTTCGGTGAACTTTAGCATAAATTGATATCCATCATGTTGGTACCATGTACCGACTCGGCAACCATAGTATTAGTACCATGTACCATTTCGGTACAATAATGTTGGTATCGGTTACTAACACAATAGCCATAGTGTTAGTATCCTTTACAGACTCGGTATATATATTATATAGTGTGAGTAAGCGTTGAAGTCGCATTGTCGTAGACTTTATATGATGCTAGCTTCACTATTGCAGGTTTACACATTCGTCTAGGAGATTGTACCGTCCTATTATCCCACATTCTTCACCCAAATAAATAGTGGTTGAAGGACGTAATACCGAAGCAAGTTCGTTTTCCGCTTCCTAGTTGTGGTTGGCCAATGTATAAATTTAATTCCATTAAGTCTAATACCAAAAAGTTAACTTATGAAGTCTGTGATATTCCAATCGAGTAGAGTTATTGGTGCCAAACACATTTCTATGTGATAATAGATTTATGCATCAATACACGATTTATATCTCAATTTTAATTATGAATTTAATTTATTTGGCTACAGTTTTAATTACCAATCCTGGAAAATTTTTTTTCATTTTGTCTTTGCTGTAGCATTTCAAAATGTAATTGCAGTTTATTGTGGATTGTGAAAGGTTTTATTACAATATATAAAAATATATACCCTTTTTATACACCTTACTTAACATGGGGAAAGTTGGGAACACCTCTGCAGTAGATGAACATGTCGTTTTAATAATTGGTTTTAAAAAAATGAATTAAATTTTAGTAATTTTCGAATAAATTTAAAGTATTATTTAGGTAGTGATTTTGCAGTCCAATGTCCGCGAATGCTCGCCGGTCAGAAACGGAAGTAGTTCCTTGAAGGAATGCGTTAGAACTCCAGAATTCCATCTGCTTGCTAACAAGTTCTATTTGTTTACCTTTCCCAACAAGAGTTATTTTATGCAGAATCGACATCGACTTAGCTTGATTAGAATTTAATTTATATTTTTCTTGAATAATAGCACTGAAATATATTGAGGCAATCTAATTGAAATCACAAGAAAATAAAATTTGCTCAAAACTGAACAAAGATTCTCTATATTTCGTTTTGCTATGTTGTTCGCCGACGTGTTAAATACAATTGGACTAGTGGTTACTTCAAGCTCGCAAACTTGATTTAAAGAAAGTTTTACCACCACACGCGTAATCAATTATTGTTTTATTGTGTTGTCTATGTATATAAGCTGCAAACAGTTAATATTCGTGACATTTACAGTCAAGTACAATGTATGCAAGACTATTGGAGGTGAGAGCCGCATATCTAATTTGCGGTTTGCTCCTCATTAGTCAGTTTGCAGTCGTACTCCGATGATCATCATGGAAGGAGGGCCGGCGTCAAATTTGTTCGACATCTGGTTAAATACACTGGGATTGGAGTTTACTGCAAGCTGCCAAATTTGATTTATAGAATTTTCCTCATTTGTTTTTAAATTTGACTTTTGTCTAGCAACGGTTCTTTTAATGTGCTTCTAATTGCTATGACTTGCTAAGGTGGCATGGAGCATTGCCTAATTTATATTTAAGACAATTTTTCATTTGAAATAGTAATTGAGGATTAAAATATGTAAATAATTGTGTAATTTATAATTATTTACCAGCAGTATTGACCAACGCACTTGAACGCAACATGCTTGGGTGGATGAAGCATACTGATATTAGGTTCCGACGCTGCGATCTGGTGGCTAACACTGGAAAATAGCCGATTCTGAAATTCTGTTGCATTTTTGGTTAATCATCTTAACATTTTCTTACTTGCCTCTGTCGAAATTGAGCGGCATAGTTTGTTAAGTCTTCGTGAAATTCTGTCACTTTCGACATACCACGGGTAAAACCGTTTCCTTTCATAGACCTCACTAAATCTGCATTCAAATTAAATTTAGTGATTGGTCTCTGGACATGGCAACGGCGTCTAGCGGTATTTAAGGTCATGTATACATTTATTGTGAAGCGGGTTTATAAGGCATAGTTCAAAAAGGCACACATTTGAACTGTGCTAATAAATTTATTGTTCATTAATTAATTTATTTATCTACAACCTCTCTGAATTCAAAAGGTGGCATAACCAACATGGCTCCGCTTTATACTGTATGCCTATTCTAATTTCACTATACAGGTACTTGCAGTGTGCTGTATAAACTGTCACACATTCCATGAAAAAATTTAAAAAAAAACAAGTTTAAGGGGTATAGTGCCGACTTCTACTGATGAGTCGCCAACATGCACAAAAATTATTTTTAAACGAGATTATACATTTTTTCCATTTTGACTTCGGCATAAACTTTTGGTCCTAATTGAGATAAGTCTTTAATCTAGAATGTGAATATTTAAGAGTATATAAGAGAGAGAAGTATATATATATATATATATATGAGAGTGCGGTGTGTGTGTGTGCGTATATGAGTATATACGTCTTCTAGTAAGAATATAAGAAAAACACAGAAACTAAGTTGGCATAAGCAAATCCTTTTATTTACATTCCTTGAACACAAATCAGTTTTAAACATAATCTTACGAAATACTTCTTTCTGGAAAACATTTTAAATCAGACTGTCAAAATAAAGCTTTAGCTTGTAAAGACTTTAGGCCAATGTATTTAAATTGTTCGACAATCTTGTGTTGGTGAATTAAACAAATCTACCTGTAGCATTGCAAGCCTAAACGAAATCACACGTTCCAGCTTCACTCGTTGTAGTTTGCCCCGTCATGAATGCAATGTTGATTATTGGTGATCCTAGGGGTGGAATGCAGAAGCTGCAAATAAATGTGCTTGGTAATTGGTGCCAATTAGTAAATGTATGAATTTTGAAGATGCGTTTTGCAACAAGTTAGTCCAGATGGGATAGTGTGATACACAAATAATGCATCGCTAATAAATTGTATAATCTATTGTACACATGGCAACCCATCAGTGAAAGGCCAAAAGCCGTCATTCATTTCGTCATAAAATTTTCAATGTTTGGACAATTGAATCTTTTACGCGTATGTGTTAATAATAGAGTTAGTTGCATAACATTTTCGTAAATGCCTCTTTAAAACAAAATCATTAAATGTAATACATACCGAATCTGTAAATGGTAGTAACGTAATCGTTTTCTTAACTAGCGAGCCTGTAAATGGTACCAACAAAATGATTTTATAGAAAGTAAAAACTAGATTTGAAACCACGTTACTCCATAAAGTCCATATTCTTTGGTCTTGATCGATATCAGTTATCACATTTCGCGGTAATCATTCCATCATTACACTCAGAATAATATTTATATAATTTTTGCTGCGGATTACTGGCCTATATGCCAATTTTTATTAGGAATTGCATACCTTGTAATAAATTAGTACAAATAGGAGAGAAAGGATAAACCAAAGTCAGCATGAACAAGAGGTGTAGTCCAATATGCACATGCGATTCGTGCATACAGCCGACTCATCTGGAGGAACTGGCATTGAATTCCACTCACATTTTCTAATCGGTCAAACAGGACAAAACGGACGACACAATATTGTTCTAATAGGTCAATTAGTGTTGGAGTTAATTTCATATATAGTCCTCGAAAATTCGACTATATATAATATTTATCAAAATGGTTGAAATAACAAGTCTGTTCAAGGTAATAATATATATATATATATATATATATCATACAGAATAGGATATCAGTTAACGGTTGTCTTGAAATTGATTTTAAAACAAAAATGACTCGTCTTAAAATCGGTCAACCGAATTTATAATTAAACGAACATTAGTTGCGCGAGTGGTGATAACAATTATTATAATCAAGGTTGCGGGCTTGATATAAAAACCTGACCCATTAATTACTTACATATGTCAGTATAAACTAAGAATTGTATAGTGTAGACAAGGCAATTCATCCAGTAGACCGTTTTTGTCCTTATTGGGAACTCATCATGTACTGACCAGAATTTGCCGCGGACAGGACTAGAACCTGGGCACGTCTGCTTCGGAATCTGGTGCTCTAACCACTGAGCTATCCTGCCGCACACTAAACTACACTTAATTTTCAGTTATATACGAACTAATGTAATTCGGTTAGTCTATTTATTCAGGTGGAGCTCATATGGCATCCGTTTAGACCCGAAGTTCCATCTAACCGTCTTCAATCTGTCATTACGGAACAGACACTACACTACATTGGGAAGTGGTATTGAAATGAACATTTATATAATTAAACGAACATTGGTTGCGCGGGTGGTGATAATAATTATTATAATCAAGGTTGCGGTCTTGATATAAACACCTGACCCATTAATTACTTACATATGTGAGTATAAACTAAGAATTGTATAGTGTAGAAAAGGCAATTCATTCATTTTATAATTGTTTCTTTCTGTATTATTTATAAATTGATGCAAATTCGATACATAAAAACATATATATAAATAAATATATATATTTTTATGATTTTGTATAATTAAGGGTTCTGATGTTTGCACTGACTACAATTATTGGCTAATTCTTAACAATACTTGAACTGTATGTTTCACATTTTAACTTAAAGTGATGTACCTAAATGAGAGAGTTACTTCAATATATTCGCGTGTCTTCCGTGTTGCCTGAAATGGATTTATTTTGATACCTCTGAATGTTTGTCTGTAAAAGGGAACACGATTTCCATGCCAAACTTCAAGTGCCTCAAACTCTAGGAACAAATAAAAAACACTTTTCAACCTAATAATCATTCAGAATTAAAATTTATCCATTAAACTCAACATAAATTTTTGTTCAAAATAAATATATTTTTTTATCTTTTGATGTCTTGATATTCCAGGTTTCTTTCCAATTAATGAATGAGATAGCATTTTAACCATATTGAACTGTGTTAGTGCAATTTTCATTTTAGAACTGATGAGATGAGCTAAAATTTAATTCCTGCGCATAGTATAAACAAAATCATGTCAACGATTGTAAAATAAAAACAAATGCGGAGATTATTTACCTAAATATAATTTTCGAATTTGCGATAAACACCAATAACATCTAGTTTATGCAGATGCATAGCATAGCAAATCTGTCGTCAGTCACACTTATTGACGCAAATTCGATGTGCCATGGTTACGATCAGAGCTTAACGGTAGACTGAATAAGATGAATCAAATGTTAGCCATAATATTGTATTATAAAGAGAAATATAAAAATTAGATATGTCCAGATCGTGTAAATTATTCACATGAACGTTTATTATTATTATTATTATTATTATTATTATTATTATTATTATTATTATTATTATTATTATTCATAGTAAGCTTTCGATGTGCAAAGTGAGGAAGAATTTTTATCATAAATAAGAACAGTTTCTTTCTCATTTTATTCTAAAGTATCTAAAATTCAACATCGTTATATATATATATATATATATATATATATATATATATATATATATATATATATATCATTATATTAGTCTCTGTTGTGCGCAATTTAGTCCACTCCTTTTGCACAAAAACAAAGACCAACATAACGAAGAAGAGACTGGTTACGACAAATGTACAATTGGGATTGGATGAACGAATATACTAACGAATCCAGAACAATGGCTGTATATATATATATATACTGAAAGGCCAAACAAAATAGGAAAATGTAAACACTGAGTAAGTGTGAAAAAAGGGAACGACCGAGCAATTGTGTACATCGCTTCCAGTTCAAGCTCAATTCACGAATATGGTTCTTCTGCTTGAATAAATCAGACTGCAGTTATATTTATCCATAAAGCTCCTTCCTCTTAAAGAGATGTTAATTTTCACATACTTGAGAAAAGTCTAAGAAAGAAACGGTTCTTGTATCTGATAAAATTTCTTTTTCTTTTTGCACATGGAAAGAGTACTATGAGATTTATTAACGCACGAATTCTAACAGAATTATTATTATTATTATTATTATTATTATTATTATTATTATTATTATTATTATTATTATTATATTATAGTTGCAATGACCTGAAGTGAGTTCGTATGTGGTGCATTAAATGGTGATCAAGATTGCGAAATGAATATATTTTATTCATCACTCACATGTCATGAAAAAATTAAATTATATGTGTAAATATTGTGTCAATTTAAATCTACTACCTAAATGCAACAAATGAAATTCTGTAAAGAAAATTTTGATTCTATAAGGTAATCCTCAAAAGAATGCAGATACCCATATATTCAAGCAAAACATTTGTTTAAAAGAAACAGATTATAAATCAAATTGTCAAACCATTTTTTGTATACTCGATTTCCTGTAGCTAACAAATTACGGCTGAACATTTCAATCTCTTTGCCAAGGAAGTGGTCTCTGAATTGTTTTAGATGAAGCTTTACAGGCCAACTTCTCAAGGGTGTACTTATAGCGCGAATCAGTAACCATTGCATGTTAAATGAGATAATAACGTGTGTAATCGTCGGTACATTAACCGATCGTTCTAGTTTAACGTTGAACTGCAAATCTGCACAAGAAATACTAACAGGTGAAATCAGTTTTGAAGGATGATACATTAAGTTAGCCCTTCCAATAGGTTAAATCGGCAGAATCTGAGATTTTAAATAATTAAAAATTCTGACTTCCATACCAAGGTGAGTTCTTGTCTAACATTTTATATGTCCAATACTAAATTGAGGAGATGCTGCATTTATTGTCGTCGAATTTTTCATCTCCTTTGATTGTACGATGTGACAAGATAACTGCCACAAAGTCGAGTCCACTCTTTACGCCATCCTTATATGGAAATAGTGAAACTTAATAAACACGCAAGTGTCCTTCACTTATTCGCAATTGATGTTGTTCGCATTTCAAAACTTCAATTTACATTTTTAAATCAAAATTTTGAGCTTCAAGTAAACACCATTCTCCTTGTATTTAATCAGTCGTCGAACAACTTAGCAAAACTACCGTCAGTCACACATACTGACGCGTTTCGACCTTCCATGATCATCATCTGAGTACGATGCAAAGTGACTAGCGAGTGACAAAGCGCATTAGATATATATGGAAAGCAACATTAGATATGCGTTTCTTATCGCTAGTAGTTTTCAATAAATTTAACTTGACTGGAAATATCGGTTGCAAAATTTCTCTACAACTACGATTATTAACGTTTTCCAGCTTTCACTACATATTTTTAGGTTATTCAATTAAACATTCATTGATTGCCCAGGCGTTTGTAACAAGTCTTTAAATCAAGTTTGTGCAAAAATCCGAATCAAAAGAAGACTGGTTTGAGCTCGGGCCGTGACAATTCTGACAAATAATTGCTGAGCTCCCAATAAGAACCTAACCGATCAAGTTAGTAAATTTCCGTTGCATCTTTAATCTGTTAATTTTGAAAACAAATATATATATATATATATATATATATATATATATATTTATTTATTTGTTTATCAGATATGTTGTATGGTTACTTATTTGAATGAAGTATTAAGGACTTCATTAAATGATTTCTTGTGCAAACGGCCAGTCAAATTCATAAAGCTGAGATCATTTAAGGATTAGATGATCAGACACATACTTAATGACAACGTTTTACAAATCTATTTATCTATCATTAAATATATATATATATATATATATATATATATATATATATAATTATGTATACAAAAATTTGAGTTAATCTATACAAATGTAAATACTGCCGTAATTCCTTAATTAATATCCAAGCATATACCACTATTAATTTCATTAAATTAAAACCTTAAAGGAGCGACATAAAACTGTGTGTATTAATCACTAATAGTGGATAAACGCGACTATGTCGCAGGTGCATAAACCTGAAGTTTAACTGAGACAAATGAATCTCGAGCAAGGTCAACAGAAGGATTCCACCACCTAGAGGTAGGATTTACACAATAAAATACAGGTTTACAATACCAAGTTGGCATCATTCACTTATGATAGATAAAAATGTCTATGCCGCAGGTGTATAAATCTGCTGATCCATTGTATCATGTGAACCTCGAGCATCGGTGGACAGCATTCATCGAACGTCCAGAGTTAGAAGTCACACTATGAAATATAGATCTAAAATACCAATTGGATATCTTTCATTCTTGCGAGATAAACATGACCATATCTCAGATACAAAAACCTGCAGATCCGCCGTATCAAGTAAACCTCGAACACCGGCGAACTAAAAAGGTTGACGATCTAGAGATAGGAGTCACATTATGATATACAGGTTTATAACACAAAATGTGCTTCTTTCATAAACTTACTGATGCACAATATCAAGTGAACTTCGCTGTTTTAAATAATTTTCTATTTAATTGATTTTCGCCATAACGTATAATATTCACGTTCAGCCACTTTTACTATCAATTAAGTGTATTGATTTGTAGGTAAGACATGTTTAATTAAAGCTCAGTAGGGAACTTGATATATCCACACACTTTTCCTCATTAATTTGTAAATGATAGTTTCCTTAAATACGTAACAATATTTAGCATCCGAGTAAATTTTATTAATAATTATAATTAAATAGATTTTATATTGGTTCTTTTGGCAAGAGCAAGAATAAACCAGTTAAACTTTTTAAGTAAATAAATAAATTGGTGCGATATAGTACATATTGTATAATTAACATATCTTTGTTCTGACTAATCAGTGAGTTTACTCCGGTTTTCATTTTATATTTGAGAATTTTGGAATCATTTTCTGGTGCCTTCGTTCAGTCGACAGCTCACCACAAAATATAAAGACAAACTATTGGTGACAGACATGCACACACACACACATAGGATAGTCACCTGTCTAGTGAAACGTTATTTGCTATTATGAGATTAACAGTCAGAGGTATAAATGTAGTGGGTTAAATAAAATGTCTCACTTACTGGATTCGTTCGACTTTATATGGTGTGATGATAAATTCTCAAATGGAAAGAAGAACTGTGTGTGGGCAATCACTCGTTGGTAAGATGGAGGATCAAGTAAAACCTTCATACAGCAGTATTGATTAGGCACAACACTACTTGTGGAAGTGGAATTGAAATGACTATTTATATAATTAAACGAACATTGGTTACGCGGGCGGTGATAACAATTACTTTTAATCAAGTTTGCGATAATGATATAAACACATGACCCACTATGTACATACATTTACCAGTTTGAACTAAGTATTGTGGAGTATTGAAAAGGAATTTCATCCACTAGACTGGCTTCGTACATATTGGGAACTTAGCATGTGATGACCAAAATTTTCCGCGGACAGGGCTCGAACCCTGGCACGTCTCCTTCTGATTCTGGTTCCCTAACCACTGGGCCTCCCCGCAGCACGTACATACCTGCTGTAAAACTAAATTTCTATCGTGAGAAATTAAAATTATCTTTCTTTCAGTGAACTCGATTACATCCATCAAAGTATTAGGCGTGAAACACTACAAAAGAACCTCGAATGCGTAGCATGAAAATGGGAAAATCTTTTACACGTTGTAACGCATCAGCATTACAAAAATAACGTTTCACTGCCGCTTGGTCTTAAGAAATATGCGTGAACTGTAAAAAAAGCGCTGGATTGCTCATTGCTAAAAGGTGTGGTTTAGTTAAATTCTGGTGTTTCCTTCTCCAAAGCAGTTTGTCACTTCAAGATGACAAGCACCATTTGCTCCAAGCATTTGATTTTGAGGCGCAATTAGTTAATTTTATTTTCATCATCGGAAATAGACCTACCGCGTTGTGAGACCTACTATCTATAATTATATTTCTGTCAGTTGAACGAATAGCGATACCATTGTAGCTAAATTGGTCCCAAAACTTCGAATAAAATTCAATTGCTTAGTTCGTAGTTAGACAGACAGAAAATTCCTGTCTATGCATTGGAGCGTCTTTAACTTCATAACTAAATTTCGCAATATTGTATGCATGATGGATATCTTAATTTCAGTTAATTATGCCTATCAAATAATGCCCCTCTTCCTCAATAAACACAATTAATAGATAATCTATATATCGATTATGTCTGTACAGATATATTTTAGGAGACTACGAGTTGATATGTTTTATTTTAAAATTATCCTTTAATGCCGAAAATTTAATACAATTTGCCAGATTAAATCGTCCTAGCTAATTTAAACGGAATAAAATGTATGTTCTTCTTTTGTTGGCATAGAAATCATTTGTAAAATACACTGCCGAACTATCATGGAGGGAAATTCACGTGTTGCCCTCAACGTAACCTGTCTTTGATGAGGTGTTTGGTCTGTTGCTGCCTAACCTGTTTGAGATTTGAAAATGTGTTATCCAGGCAACAGTTAAGCTGAATGTACATGTTAAAAAAAATTAAAACAAACATTCTGTTTAAATGGCTATGTTTGGCTTGAAATGTTTTGTTTACATCTTTCCTGACCGCATACGGTGTCCAGATGTGTACTGCATAGTCTCTCGAGAAACCGTAGCCTTAAACATAAAACAATGTCAGGACAACATCAATGGTGTAAAGAAGATGTAATAAATAGCTGGATTATAAAAATGCTATAAAATGTAAATAAAAAACAGCTGTCATTATTACTAGGAATTGCATTGTTAAAATAGCTTAATAAAGTAGAGATTATACGACGTATTTTGTCGGCTGTAATATGATATTGCTTATCTATTGTCTAATCTTGCGTGAATTTCCTCACTATAAACGTATATGTTCACTGTCGGCCACTGCATACAATCAATAAGAGTGCACAGTTGTTTTGTCTTTTTTACTGTGAAAAACTAATTTACCTACTGGGAACCCGCGTAACTTCGCGGATCGATTGTCGCGGATTCACGACATCGCGGATTTTTTTATTATATTATATGAGAAAATAAGAAAATATATCGCGGATTTTCCGGTAATGTCGAAAATAGTCGCGATATATGAAGACCAAAAATATTTTGTTAATTCCACAAAATATTTTGTTAATTCCATTAAAACATTAATAAAAAATAGTATTTCCTAGTCTACGAACAACAAAGCAAGCATAAAATAGTATAAAACATGTACATACCTTGTATTTGAATTTGTAACTAACATGACAAAAAAGAACCATAAGTACAACAGTTCTGTACCCGCCCACTTACTACCCTGTTGTGGGAAAAAAAACAAAAGTAGCGGCTCGGTGAAGAAGTGCGATGTTAGACGGTCTGTGATTGGTTCCAAGTGGTTACTGATGACATTCTAACATTTAAAACAATATTTTTTAACATTAATATTCTAACATTTATGTATTTGTGCCTGTTTTAGATTACGGTACTGTACATACGTGTTCAGTAAAACGGTGGTTTGTTAACAATACGTGAAGGAAGGGTTTTAAAAGTCCGAATACATGTTAAATAAGTACTGTAAATATGGTGTCCTTACTTCGCGGACTTTCAGTTATTGCGGCCGGTCTAGGTACCTATCTATCGCGATATATATATATATATATATATATATATATATATATATATATATATATATATATATATATATTATATATTCATGAATTGTGAGAAATTTGAGCGGTGAAACCTATATGATTATGTGTATACAAGATGTAATGGAGTCAAGTTAATATGAAGCCTTTAGCAACGCGTGTTTACCAATGACACCACATACAATATTTGAAATGCAATTAATTTGTAACAATTAAATACTGTTTGTTGCGAAGACCTAATATATATATGCAAGTATGTATTAGGTGTTGCGAACCTAGTAACAAATTAGTTCAGTTGTGACCAGAAGGATAAACCAAAGACAGCATGAACGGAAAGTATAATCTCATGCACATTCGTTTCGTGCTTACTGGCGACTCATCAGTAGGAGCCGGAATTACGCCCTTTAACCACTATATATTTTGGTCCTATTATTCCACATTCTTCTACCAAATATATAGTGGTTAAAGGGCGTAATACTGCTCCTACTGATGAGTCGCCAGTAAGCACGAAACAGAATGTGCATGAGATTATACTTTCTGTTCATGCTGCCTTTGGTTTATCCTTGTGGTCACAACTGAACTAATTTGTTACTAGGTTCGCAACACCTAATACATACTTTCATAATTTGTAACAACACCATGATTTCAATATAATTATGACTAACTAATTCATGTTGTTTGTATATTTTACAGGCTTTATAAATATTGCATACAGTGAGTTTGCCTTTAATTCACATAACGGACGACTTCGTATAAAATTAGCACATCTATTGCTTTAGAATAGGAAACTCTTGTGGCAATGGCCACCTTTAAGACAAATAATGAACAAAGGGTCTTATCTAGGGCAGACATTATTTCAACAGAAATTCCTCGCAGAAGCGCCCGTATAAGAATGAAGCAGTCAGCCCAATGAGAAAAGCAGACTTCGAGCTGAAGTGAACATAAATTAATTAATGTGTAAATTTGTTTTATTAAATCGATGCTCGTTGTGCGAGCAAAATTCTATATATAATCGAGTAAAAATAAAGCATTTGTGGTACATTTAATATGTCTTCTGATGGGTTGGAAACGTTGATTCAGGCATTGACTTCTCAAATGAATAATTTAACTGCAGAATTAGGCATAATTAAGGCTCGTCTAGACGATACGCTAATAATAAACACGGAAGACATACAAGTACGTGGACCATCCAGCATAGGTGGACAAAAATAATGGCGACCGCGCCGAAGAGGAATCAGGAGGAAATATGCCGGCGTTTTCAGCCGAATCGACGAGTTATTTCAGACCGTCATCAGAGTTTAAGCCGATGTTGGCACCACTAGATGTGGAAAGGCCACAGTTGTGGTTCGAAAAATTTGAAGCATCAGTTCGAGCCCAAGAATTTACATTGGAAGCACCTATTGTGCGTGTAGCTGTCCAGCAATTAGTGGACCGGACAGTAGCAGTCCAATTGGAATTGCCGGTTGACCTCACGTATGAAGAATACAAAAGACGCGTGTTGGATCATTTCCGGGCTAGGCCTCAGGAAGTGTTCTTAGAATTATACAGCCTGAAACCATTAATGGGTGAGATGCCCATGGATACCATGGCACGTATCAAGCGGTGGTTCTCGAAGCTTACCGAGTCTTTACCCGGCTTGCAACCACATGAGGCCATCATGTTCATGCTGCTGGATCCTACCAGATACGGTGAAATATCCAGCGCCCAGGGAGGCCTTGAAGAGAGACTTCAGGCTCTTCAAAGTTCGGCCATAATGACAAACAAAGTGGCAGCTGCATCTCCACGCATGGGTCCAGTTACGACATCTGACAGGAGCGACATACCGTATTGGAATTCTTCGCGGCATAATAAGCAGTTCCGCGACAGAAGGCAACAGCCAGTGGCCTGGAAGCAAAGTCAGTATATAAGGACTCCAGCTCCGACGAATACGACGTATAAGCGTCAGCAAAACCCATGTACTGCTCCTCGAGAACGGCCAGTGCAGTGGGGTAACAGGGTGCACAATCTCACAAATAAAGGTGGGAGAGAGCAGGGCACAAATATTAATCCTTTGGTGGCTCCGACGGGTAGATCGAATGAAGACCAGCAGAACAAAAAAAAGTGGTCCGAACCAGATGGCCTTTGAAGAAAAGGAAGTGTGGGAAACATTGCCAAATGTAAGAATTTTCATTAAAGTTAAATTTTTAGAACTCTTCAACGGACAGCCAGTAATAATGCAATTGGATACTGGAGCTGATGTGTCGGTACTACCATTGACTTGGCCATTGAACAATGTAAAACCTACGAAAGCAAGTTTATGTCAGGCATCGGGCGCATCGATGGTGGCTGTGGGCGAGTGGGACACGAAGTTGTTAATAAATGAAAATGTCTATCATATGTCTTTTGTTGTTTCGAATACGCAAACGCACTTATTGGGACTTGATTTCATTAGAAAATGGGTTAAGACGATAGACTGTCAAAATAAACGTGTATGCCTATCGCGGCCTGAGGGAATAAGTTCAATAAAGTCTATATGTACCCCTAAGATGCAGGAGGAGACCAGTTGTCTGCCTGGGTGGTGGAAGAATCTTCAAACCCAATATAACATTATATTCCAACTGCCTGATTGTAGCGAGCGTCCAGGGCCGACGGTCGACCAGTTTAAGCTATGGCTAGAACTAAATGACGGTTACGAACCACCAAAAGTATATGGTGCTCCTCCAAAGAAATTAGCAGCAGCGACTCGAGCAACCCAAGAAATGATAGAAGCCGGCGTTCTTGAACCGTCAACATCTGTTTTTCGTGCTCCGATGGTTTATGTTACGAAAAAGGATGGTTCGCTCCGACCAGCGGCTGATTTTAGGCAATTGAACTCAGTAACTAAACCGGACCCGTATCCCATGTCGGCTCTGCGTGATCTGTTCTTACAGCTAGCGGGAGGCAAATGGTTTGCCGTGCTTGATCTTAAACAGGGATTTTGGCAAATAGGCGTGCGGCCCGAAGACCGATGGAAGTTAGCGGTACAAGTACCCCAAGGTCATTTCCAATTCACCCGGGTACCATTTGGCCTTAAAAACGCACCGAAAGTGTTCCAAAGAATGATGGACTCGTTCGTGTCTGACTTAACTTGTACAACAGCTTACGTAGACGATGTTATTATATGGGCCACTACTGAACACGAATTACGTGTGAGGCTGCAGAAGATGTTGGTCAAAGCTGTAGAATGGCGTTTACATTTTTATTCAGAATAGGTACAGATAGGTCAAGAAGTGCGGTTCTTGGGGCACTTAGTCTCAGCGGACGGATGCATGCCGTTAGATTCGAATGTACAACCTATCAGGGATTATCCGGTGCCTACTACTAGAAAAAAATTGCGCCGGTTTATTGGTATGGTGAATTTCTATAGACCATACCTCGCAGGGATGGCGGTTACGCAACAGCCCTTATCTCAGTTAACTAGTGCCAAGATACCATTTCGTTGGACGGAGGAGGCTCAACAAGCGTTTGTGCTATGTAAGCAGAAATTAATAGATGCAACTATTTTGACTTTCCCGGTAGGTAATATGTCAATTGTTACAGACGCGTCAGATATTGGTATAGGAGCGGTGTTACAAGCTGACGGACGTCCTGCGCAATATATAAGTCGCACACTCACTAAGGCGGAACAGAACTATACAGTCACAGAAAAAGAATTACTTGCCGTACAATGGGCGCTGCGGAAGTTTAGATATTTTGTCATCGGGGGACACGTGGACGTCTTTACTGACCACAAAGCGCTAGTGCATTGGAGATCACTATGTATTGAGAAGAAACGAGTACATCGAGCCATTGAAGAACTAGAAGAGTACGATATATCAATTCATCATAGAGCAGGAATCGAGAATGCGGCGGCCGATGCGCTCAGCAGAATTTCCGCTGTTCGGGTTTCGCCGCTTATAAAGGTCTCTGAAGAACAGGGAAGAGATGCTACATGTCAGGAAATAGTCAATCAATTAAAAAACGGCACAGTGGTGTCTGCACCATATAAAACGTTGAGTCTACAGAACGGCCTGTTGGTGCGGAAAGAAGGACAAACAGTGCAATGGTTTGTGCCAGAATCTATAAGAACAGAATTAATGGCCTTTTGGCATGAAACGTTAGGACATCCCGGCGCTGGGCGGCTCATTGAGACATTGCAGTCACGATTGTATTGGCCTGGCATGTCCAAAGAAATTCGTAGCTATTGTCAACAGTGCACTACATGCCAACGTTGTAAACCACAAAAACGAGAAAAAGTCACTCCGATTGCTTTCAATGCCACTGCACGGAACGAGTTTCTGCATATCGACCTGGTAGGTCCACTGCCGGTAGCTCGCGGCGGCGTGTCCTATGTGTTTTCCATGGTCGATAAGTTTACCCGATGGGTCGAGTTTGTACCACTGAAGAAGATCACAACAGAAAAGATTATAACGTGCTTAGAAGAGCGATGGCTCAGTCGATTCTGTGCACCACAAGTTATTGTTACCGATCAAGTCGCCCAGTTTGAAGCGAAAGAATTTAATCAGTGGTGCAAAGACCTTGACATAAAGCATTCCCGCACAGCCACTTATCACCTGCAAACCAATGCGACAGCTGAGCGCGCACATAGGACGATGAAAGAGGTACTGCGATGTTGGTGCCACGAGAGCCCGGGAACGTGGAGAGACAAATTACATTTGGTCGAGCGGGCCATGCGCTTTACAGTCTCAACAGCTACAGGATTCGCTCCAACGACCATGGTCTATGGAGGACACATAAGACTGCCAGGTGAACCTGTAATCCAAGGATCCCATGAGCGCTGCACCATAGCGGATATTCAGGAACGACTAAAACAGTTAATTGAATATGTAGGCGCCACACAGCGACAAGGCTATGCAAGGCAACCGACACGCACTCGCCTAAAGGTCGGCGACTATGTCATGGTAGCGAAGGTCGAGCCCATGGCACTGCAGGCTGTCAATGATGGGCCGTATCGCGTGGAGAGGGTGGACGCAGAGCACAATACTGTTTTTGTTAGCCTGCCCGATGGACCACGAGCTGTTGCACTGGATCGTTTAAGCAGAGTGCGAAAGCCGATTCCTGAGGGGGGGAAGATGTGGCAATGGCCACCTTTAAGACAAATAATGAACAAAGGGTCTTATCTAGGGCAGACATTATTTCAACAGAAATTCCTCGCAGAAGCGCCCGTATAAGAATGAAGCAGTCAGCCCAATGAGAAAAGCAGACTTCGAGCTGAAGTGAACATAAATTAATTAATGTGTAAATTTGTTTTATTAAATCGATGCTCGTTGTGCGAGCAAAATTCTATATATAATCGAGTAAAAATAAAGCATTTGTGGTACATTTAATATGTCTTCTGATGGGTTGGAAACATTGATTCAGGCATTGACTTCTCAAATGAATAATTTAACTGCAGAATTAGGCATAATTAAGGCTCGTCTAGACGATACGCTAATAATAAACACGGAAGACATACATGTACGTGGATCATCCAACATAGGTGGACAAAACAACTCTTCCATCCAAATTTCCCACGTTGCTAAATCAATTATATAGTAGATTTAGGGCGTAGTGTTAACTAATAATAATGATTCACCATTAAGTACAAAACACATATTTATGTAAGATTGCATCTAAGTCAACGCTGACTGGATTAAGCTACTGATCCTGTGTTAATTAATTTGTTACTAGGTTTGAAATACCAAGTACATTATTACAATAATTGTAATGTTAGTAGAGGTTTGGTCATGTGAATAGATTGGCAACATTTGCTCTCCAGTGGCTAGAAATTCAAACTTTCTAATTAATAATTAAACGAACATTGGTAGCGCGAGCGGTGATAACATTTACTATAATCAAGGTTGCGAACTTGATATAAACTCGTGACCCATTAAGTACATACATTTGTCAGTAAAAATTGAGAATTGCATAGTGTGGAAAGGGTAATTTATACAGTAGACCAGTTTCGTCTTTATTGGTAACTCATCACGTAATATCCAGAATTTTTCGCCGACAGAGCTCGAACCTTCGCACGTCTTCTTCGGAATCTGGTGCTCTAAATACTGAGCCAACCTGTCGCACAATATAAACGATTTTCAGTCATATAATAAATAATGTAACTCGGTTAGTCTTTTTTCCTTTAGGTGGAACGCATATGGCGTCTATTAAGAACCAAAGTTCCAACGAACCGTCCCCAATCTGGTATTACTGAACAGACACCACCCTGCATGATGAAGTGGTATTGAATGAACATATATAGAATTAAACAAACATTGGTTGCTCGGGCGATGATAAAATTTACTATAATCAAGTATGCGACCTGGATATAAACACTTGAGGCATTAAGTACGTAGATTTAGCAGTATAAACTAAGAATTGCCTAGTGTATGAATGACAATTTATTTATTAAACAATAATTTATTGCGCCGGTGGTGGTAACAATGCTTTAAATCAAGTCTGCGAGCTTGAAGTAAACACCAATCCTATTGTATTTAACCAGTCTTCATCATTATTGGGAATTGATGATGATGATTTGATATTTGACTACGTGAAGTATAATTTTATATAAATTTCTAATTGGTCCAATTTCCTCCTTGTTTAGTCTACTTTGCGATGGACATAGTAAGTAGTTAGATCACGAAGGTTCGAAATTTGACTAATTAAACATCATTTCTACCCAAGAAATGTGTCAGCCTTATATGTCAGAACTGCCTGCTTTTATTATCCATCGCCAATTTTACTGACAACAATACAGCACCATACAATAACTTATGTCATATAGTCATGAGGAAGCTATACCTAAAAAGGTAAGCAAATAAAAATTTAAAAAAATAATTCTTACGAAGAAATATTTTAAAAATAATGGAGTGTGATTTAAGAAAGGGAGGATCAAATTCGGATGGAGACATTTACCTCGACAACACACAGTAATAAGGCAACCTAGAATATTACGTAAACCATTATAGCCAAATCAAATTTAAGACAAGATGAAATCAGCAATACGACTTCCTTTTCATTTTCACTGAATCGCATCATAAAAACGACCAAACATCCAAGTTAACTCTGCTTGACTATGAAGGTAAATTTGGATGATTATACTAGAAATGTGCAACAGGAATGTCATTGAGTTGGTTTTGATGACTTAACACGCAGGGCTTATAAGCTTGACTTATTACGTAACAGTGGACTTTATCTCGATAGACGAGTGGGTCGTAAACTTCAAATTTATATTTTAGCTTATTTTATCAGGTTCTGCCATGACAAAGTCTGTCCAACTTGTTCCTTCCACCAATCTGGCGTTGGCTTAGAGATTAATGTTCAACTGGGTAATCGAATTGCAGGCATATGTGAAACATTTAGCCTACCCACGATGTTCTTTCGTGAGTGGGTGAGATATTTTCACTCGCAGTTCCACAGTCATCCGATTGATCCTTATTTCCAAGTACGCGTTAAGATTGGCTTCGTCCCCCCACTCCCAGTGCCTCCGCATCACTCGTACTAACCAGTGAAGATGAAGTTTGATCGAATCTTGTTTGACTGGCTACATTTCGGTACTTCATTTCCAGCACCATCATCAATATTCTAATAGTACAAAGTGCAATATTCGCACCAGCCAGATTCATGCATTTTAACAATAATTGTTTGCGCGGGTGGTGGTAACAATCCTTTAAATCACGTTTGCGAGCTTGAAATAAACACCAATCCCATTGTATTTAACCAGTCGTTGTTCGACGACTGGTTAAATACAATGGGATTGGTGTTTACTTCAAGCTCGCAAACTTGATTTAAAGATTCATGCATTGTACTGTGTGTTATCAAAACCATGATGAGGGCACTGAATATCAGGTACCGAAACGTCACCAGACAACCAAGATTTGATCGAACGAAGCGGAACTCAACGCGTACTTGGAAATGAGAATCAATCGGTTCATTGCAAAACTGAGAGTGTAAATCAACCACGCATGAAAGGAAGTCGAAGATACGCTAAATTCGATGGTCGCATTGCACAACAAAGAACAGCATACGTAAAACATGATCGAGCCAGCACAATTAATTTTGGTCAAAAAAAATGTCGTCTAGGGATGTCAGATTTGCTAATATTTGTGTGTTACCTAATGAAAAATTAACAATTGATGGATCGGATTGATAGTAGTAAAGTTTGCAGTTAATTCATTGCAGACCTTAATGCGATCAGTTGTGTTTATAAAGAGAACAAGTACAATGTCCACAAAATCTTATGGCATTACATTTTTCGACTGAATATCGAATAGAATATTGCGGCCTACAAAGTCAAATGCAGTTCAGAAGTCTGCGAATTCTTCTATTGTGTGATTACACTACATACGTCGCCTGTGAAGAACTTGCCTTAAGGTCAGATTATTATCTAAACAAACCCGTCCTGGCCGGAAGCCAGCTTGTTCTTCTCCATTGAGTGATTCATGCGAAGCACTCAGACGGTGCAAAGTAATCGAAGCAAGTAACCTAGATACGACTGGAGTCCATCTTATTCCACGAACTGTGGTTTTAAAGGTATGAATGATGGAAGACTAACTCCTAGCAACATACATGGTCACCTCATTCCATATATTACATAAAAGATTTATCAACGCCTTTTCGACGATAATGCATTTTACTTGGTGGATCTAAGCTTCGTCAAAAGTAAGTAAGAATTTTCACCATCAATGCTAAATAACGGGGATTTTAACGTATTTTAATATTTTCGTCGGATAGACGACTAGTTAATATCTACTTTTTCAGAATATTTGGGTGCAAATCTAATACGCATAGGTGCATGTTCCGAGTCGGCACACATATTCAAAGCGAAAAGCGGTCCTAGACACAACCACGTCATCTATAACTAATTATTCTTGAGTCCACAGTTGTTCCGAGGCTGAAGGACGTCATGTAGCACATCGCCTTGGACTACATTTGGAGCTTGTGCTACTGAAGCATAGTCTGTACTCAGCACAGCTATCCAACTAACGTTAACCTTTATCGATTTACTTTAAGCTTTAGTGTTTCTACAATCAAGATGAAATTTTGCGTCATTTAAGCGCCCAACTTGAACATCGATTTTACAAATATACAAGACTAGGTCTGAACTTCTGGTTTCGTGATATGATCTACACCCACTATATTCATAGCATTTAAATGTGTTTTTTGGTTTGTTCAGGATAAGGGAAGACATAGAGGCATATTTGCATACTTTGCCATCAGAAGCCGGGTTTCTTTTATCCATCCTGCCCAACTCAGCATATAAGGCTGCCAGTCTGTTTTAGATCGTGTTGTTTATGATTATATGTAGACTGTAAAAAAACGCTAGGTTTCCAAACCATAGTGGGAACGGTTTGTATTCAAACTTTTCCTCCTCTTAGTTAACACCATTACTGGGCTGACTAACAACTGCTCGCCGGTCGTCAGGCCGAAAATTTCTACAGCTACAGGCTAAAATATGTGATTTTTGTCAAAGTAGCACGTGTTCAGGTAAGTGGAGAAAATGCCCAATTTATAATTAACATCAGGTATAATCCTCAAATCCGCAATTTATGCGGACAATAAATTTGGGAAATATGGACGGTGCAATTGTCTATACGTTTGCTTTTTTTCTACAATTATTGGAATGAATTGCATAATAAGTAATTACCAACGCGACTTCAAAGCACACTTACTGTATGAATCGTGTATTATAGCTAAATAAGCTTTTTTTGTGCGGGTGGTGATAACAACCGCTGTACTGCATGAATTGCATTTGTTACTTTATAAAGTGTCCAGTTTATATCAAAATTATTTATTTAATGGGATTGATGTTAATATCAAGCTCACAACACTGATTTAAATAATCTTTTATCAAGATTTGCGAAATCAATGATTGTGTATTTGCATAAATGTTCACTCATTAATGACAGATTGAGTGCTGCTAGGTAGAGCTTCAAGTTTAAAGAGATGCCATATAGGCTACACCTCAAGGAAATGATAACTGTTGACTTCACCTAAATTGGTTTGATCGTTTATACGGATTCGCTCAGAATTTATTATAAGTATGTCGTCCAGGCGAGACTTAATTTTCCGCAGTCAAAATGTTTCTTTGGTCAGACGATACTCTAAGTTTTACCATCCGTCCTAAGCAGTTATTCAACTTAACATAATTTTTTTAATTTTTAATCAATTATTTATAAAGGGTTTACTCGTACAAAAAGGCAACCATTTAGCAAAACAAAATACAAACATTTATTTTTTATATGCACTTCTGCGGCTCGAAGTCTTCTCCCATCACTCGTGCATTTTTGCGAGGTCTTTCTGTTGTATTCACGTCAGTCCTACACTGGACACTTGGAACGGTCTCGATCTCAAACAAAGCTATTGCCACACTAACCAATGGCAATTTAGTATATAATTGAAAATTGTATGTTACGTGCCGCAGAGCGGTGCATTCAACACAGTCCGGGCCCAAAAGCGGACATGCCCTTTTTCGAACCCTGTGCGCAGCAATTTCTGGACACCACGTGAAGAGTTTCCAAAATGAACGAAACCGGTCTACTGGGTGAATTATTTTTTCTACCTTTTGCAATTCTTGGTTCATACTTATATATATATATATATATATATATATATATATATATAAAATGGGATTGGTGTTATATCAAGCTTGCAGCCTTGATTTAAACAAATGTACCAAGTTATTTTATTGTTGATGTGCTAACTTTTGACAAAACAATTGATCAAGTAAAGTTAAACACGTGGACAGTTAAATCTCGTCCGCCTGAATTTTAATAAT
Source organism: Eudiplozoon nipponicum (assembly GCA_029291075.1). Taxonomy (NCBI): domain Eukaryota; kingdom Metazoa; phylum Platyhelminthes; class Monogenea; order Mazocraeidea; family Diplozoidae; genus Eudiplozoon; species Eudiplozoon nipponicum. The sequence continues at coordinate 10,927 of JAQBSW010001861.1, read as the reverse complement.
ATAACCAAATCAGAAATGGTAATTTCTCGTTTTATATAGTAATTGATTTTTATCACAGTTGCAGGTTCATAGAGTAATTAATGTTCAATGAAATATGGCCACCGAAATTCATAAAAGTTGTGCTTTTTATATTGGCGCAGTGTATTTTAAATACTTTTTGGACCATTCCATGTCGTGTTGTGCATTGATGATGTCAAAGTTGACTGAAGTAGTGATTGTACGCGCTTACACCTAAACGATGGCACCGTAAATTTTCCTATTGTTAATTAACCAAATGTGTTTTGATTTTTGGCATGGTGATGTCTCCTGACCACGAATAACTGGTTAGCATGAAAGACGCGTCAAATAGGCGACGTGTGTCATTCAACGCTTTCCAGATAGTTTATCAAATAACTTATGTCTGATTGAACGAACATTGTTTGCGAGGCCGGTGATAACAATTAAAATAATCAAGGTAGCGATCTTGATATAAACACCTGTCCCTTTATTTACGTACATTTGTCAGTAAAAACCAAGAATTGCATAGTGTGGAAAAGGCAATGCATTCTGTAGACTGGTTTCGTTCTTAATGGGAACTCATCACGCACTGTCCAGAATTTCACATGGACAGGGTTCGAACCTGGGCACGTCTGCTCCAGAATCTGTTGCTCTAACCCCTGAGTTTGCTATACTTAATTAAGAAATTCATGCCTGTTCGCTTTTTACAACGTAGAGTATAAAAAAATTATTTGACCACTCATTACAGGCATGATGAGTTTATGTGGAATTGAATGAATCTGCTACATCTTGGACGTCTATGCATTGCAACATCTCTAGACCCAATTAAGTAGCACGAGAGTGCAAATAATCGACATTTAAAAATTCGAAGATAATCAAACAATTTATCATTTAATTAAAATCAAGTCTGCAAGATTGAGATAAACACCAATCGCATTGTATCCAAAAAATCGCGTACCACAGCCAAACAACGTCAGTCGCACGTACTGATGTCCTTAGTCTTTCCATGACCATCTTCAGAACTCGGAGACAGACTGAACAGCGAAGAACTATTCGTAATTAACATATAACGCATGGAAAATTTAAGATGTGCGGCTCTCTACACTAGTAGCCTCGTACAGCTGGGCCGCATGTCAAATATTTCATATCGTAAATCTGCATTGCGGGTTGATCCTCGCCAGTCAACTTTCAGTTGTGTAATGAAGATGCCATGGAACAGTGCATCACGTTGGTACGCGCGATTATGAACATTTTGGTTTGCTGTGTTACTTGTTAAATCAAATGCGGTTCCAAACTTTTTTTGGAAGAACGCTTAACAGATTATTAAGTAATTTATATTTTTCATTTAATAAGCAATTTAATGGCAGTATCAGGTTGACATAGAGGTGAGGCTTGTCAATAATATTAAACAATCAATTATTAGACGGGTTGTGGTAAACACGACTGCCGGTTAAATACAATGGGATTGGTATTTACTTCAAGATCGCAAACTTGATTTAAAGTATTGTCACTACTACCATCCTGGAAGCATCGATTGTTTTATTGTATTACATATATTATATATATTATATATTACATATATATATATATATATAGCGAATCTTTAATTAAAAGTTAATGTTTGTGATTGTATAAAAATTGTGTAGCAGACATTTCCAGTCAAGTGAAATGTATTTGAGATTACTAGAGGTGAGAGCCGCTTATCTAATTTTGCTTTCCATATATATGCATTGCGGTTTGATCCTCGTTAGTCAGTTTTCCGTCGTACTCTGATGATGGTTATGGAAGGTCGAAAGGAGTCAGTGCGTTGCGATTGGTGGTAGTTTTGTTATGTTGTTCGACGACTGGTTGAATAAAATGTGATTGGTGTTTACTTCAAGCTCGCAAACTTGTTTTAATAAAGGCTTTCCAATAGTTTGCGCAAATACAGACGTGTGTTCAACATTCCGTTTAAAACGCGTTTAGCTAAACTTGTAGTGTTCTTTTTATTCCGGTTGTTAAATTTATGTTAGATTGACATACATAAGTGGACAGATGAAATTCGCATATATATTGCTAAAATAGTATTAGAGGTCGGTAACTATTGTTTTTTTATCGACGGCAAATTCAAGTGCACTACCTTGCGCAATATAACCTGTTTTGAATCATTAAATATTGGAGTAAAAAAGATTAATATTCTCATTTTTGTTCTAGGTTAAATAATGACCCATTAAACTAAATACCGAAGTACAGTTTCTTCGCGGCCAGGGCATAATTTTTACTGAATCATTTCATTTCATTTTACATCAATTGGCGCAATTAATAAGCAACTGTTTAATAACCAAGGGAATCGTAGTCCTTTAATATTGAAACGCTAGTTTTGTAAAAGTACACTGAATATAATCAGTAAAAACACTTAAATGAAATTCAATTATTCTGAAATAACGTTCCTCTAATTTATAGTTGGACTTATCGATTTCAGTGAAGCCAGCACAGAAAATAAAAGCACTATGTGCACACAAATATATATATATATATATATATATATATATATATATATATATATATATATAGGCATGTATATGCAATTTAGTGAATTTGTGTGACTAGCGAATTGACACTTTACACACCTGCACAGAATGTTGAAAGTTAGGAGACATCGCCATTACAGGTGCTAATGCACACGCTCCAAAGTGTGCAATTAAGGAAATTTGGCCAAGCCATACGGCATTTAGTACCTATAGACCGATGTCATATTATTCTAATTAAGGCGTTAAATGCCTATTGTTTTTGCCTACTGTTCATGTCGTGTACTTTTCTGCCAATGAATGCTTTCGCAACGTCTTTCTTTCTTTCTTACCGTAGTAAAAACTAAAATCCCTTTCGCCACACTTTTGGTTCAATAAGACTTAAACTTACAGAGCATATGCTTCACGGATTTATCACCTGATAACTGTTTACATTACAATAAAGGTGAACAGTGCCAACAAATTCATTGCATTATTTTGGCGAGTTTCAGGCGTTTATAGGCTTTTGGTTGATGGCTTAATAAATCAGACAATTTCGAACAACAGAGGCAGACGGAATTAACAAGTTTCTCCATAAGCTGTGCTACCTTTTATTTATTTAACCGATATTCTAATCCTTTCTCGGCGAATATATTTCTATTTAGCAAATGCAGTTTAAATAAATAAATAAATTAGTAAACAAATATACATATGTCTTTAAGGAATTGAAAATATTTGGCACCTACATTATTTAACTTAGATATAAATGGTACGTAATATTGTTATACTCAGTCATGAACAAACACATACATACACACACAAACATATATATATATAATTTACTTAATATTTCAGGTTTCGTTTATATAAGAATCGTTAGTGCGCATAATTGATGCCAAATGAAACGAAAGATATTAATTGTTTAAATTAAGAAATAATTTGTATATTGAATAAAACCGTATTATTGATTCAAGATTTTAGGAATAAGCCAATTATGCTGGATCGAAAGTAAATTATAGCTCTCTTTTTATTGAACGTAGAAGGGCAAGAGGACATAGTTGGATTAGATATAGAGATTATGCTGAAAAAAATATTTTACAGGTTTAACAAATATTATATGTGTATATATATATTAGCGAAATTAAGTAAATTAATAAATTTTATTCAATTGGTTGCCTAAAATTTCAGAGAATTATTAAAATCAAGGTTGCGATCTTGATGTAAGCACCTGACCCATTAAGTTCATACATATGTCAGTATAAACTAAGAATTGTATAGTGTAGAAAAGGCAATTCATCCAGTTGGCCGGTTTCGTCCTTATTGGAAACTCAGTATTTACTGGCCAGAGTTTGTCGCGGACAGGGCTCGAACCTGGGCACGTCTGCTTCCGAATCTGGTGCTTATATCAATATCGCAATCTTGATTATAATAATTGTTATCACCGCCCGCGCAACCATTGTACGTTTGATTATTTCAGAGAATGTTGGTCCTCCTGTCTCAAAGTGTTAAACGATGTCTATCTTTCTTACGCACAGCTTAAGATGCAGTGCCAGAGTGACGCAAAATATGTGACAAACAATAGCTAATGAACGGCATAAAAGTATCCCTCGTTCTGCGTTGAGTGCTATTTTTCTGCTCTTATTTTTAGATTTCAAATGGGTGATAATGTAAAAAATTGAAATCCATGGGAATTTACCTTCGTGTCAGTTAGCTATCTCTGCGCTAAAATTACACGCGGAAACGTGTATCACGTAACTATGATTTCCATTAAGCAAGCAGAGACAGCGCGTGCGATGACATACATTATTTAGTTCAAATTTGCGGAACTAAGATAAAAAGCAATCGAATTCTTTCAGTCACTGGCACAACGTTGCAAATCTGCCGTCCAGTGCACGCACAGGGCATTTACACCTTTTAATATTCACCGACGGAGCAGAATTTTAACAGTTTCGAAGCCACCAGATAGGAAATTAAGAAATAGGGCTTACTCCGTAACAATCTCATCTTTATTGTATATTGTGTAGCAGACATTTGATATTGGTAATGCCTAGAAAATTTAATTTCACTTGGAAAAATATTTATTACATCAATTCTGTGCCAAAATTTTGCTACTGAAATCTAATTAACACCCTGGTAAATCGAATCAAGAAGATCTGCACTGATCCCAAGATCAAGGATTAACTGGGCTACCTGAGGACACTATTGCTAATGAACAGCTCATTAATGTGAACATCTGAACACATCCGATTCTTACGACAAAGGATACCATTAAACGCTATTTTAATAACGCACAATTCAGAGGCGACCTACCGGTCTCAATACTTGCCCGGAAATTAAATCAAATAATTAAAAATAATGCAGAAGTTTACATTGAATTCAGCACACAGAAAATGGTGTGGCTAGACACCAAAGATAACTTTAAATTTCTCTCCAAAACCGTGATAGTCCACCAATTTTCATTTATATGCCGTGGCATATATACTGGACAAAAGAAAAAGGCAATTAATCAAAAGAATCCAGCAACCTTTATCGCTGAAATTGACTAAAAAATGCTTGGCGCCGTTAGAAAAAAGCAGCTATCTTCGAGCACATACTCGATACGAGATACTAAAATATTTTACGAATTTCTCAGATTTACACGAAGCAAAGTCCGATAAATAATTGTACTTGGACGAAACTGTTAATATGAAGCAAGAATCAGCTGGCCTGAGAGGTAAAAAATTGCACCAACATGATTTTCTTCTCGACTGCCCACGAATCATTCAGCCCAACAATATCCATTAGACAATATATATATATATATATATATATATATATATATATATATATATATATATATATATATATATAAAATATTGCCATTATAAAAAAATATTGCATACGGTTGAATGACAATCCATCAAGTTAATTTTAAACAAAGTTTGCTAATCATTCAGTAGATCGGCTTCGTCCTTATAGGGAACTCGTAACGTACTGTCCAGAATTTGCCGCGGACAGAGTTCGAACCTGGACACATTTGCTTCGGAGTCTGTTGCTCTCACCAGTGCGCAACCCTGTGTCACTTTTTTGCCTAAACATAATTAAATCCTTATAGTTTACCAGAATAATGTGTTATTTTTGTAGTAGCATGCTTCGAAATTGCATTCGCTAATTTTTGTTACTTGAGTATATTTACTGACCTATGGCATTTGGTTAGATTAACTCCTATTGATAGATTTTTACCTTAATTATCCTCTTTATTTATAGTAATCATTCATTCTTTATGTAATTTTATTTTCTGACTCCCATTAACATTTTATTTTACAAATATTTTATTGCTTAAACTAGCATGATTTCACATGATAAGAATAAATCGATTAGTCTTACGCATACATAGGCTAAATTAACACGCACTCACTGTAGTTTCACTTAGATGGATGTTTAGCTGAATATGAAACAATCATAGGCGCACACATATTTGGGATTTGTGCCTCTCTTGTAAGACATAAGTTGTGAGTTTAATTTTATCAAATCTCACGCATAAATGAAATGATTTCTCACACTTGTTGTATTAGTCTGCCTTATTCGTATGACGAGTTGTGAACTAAAGGAGGTACTTAGAAATGGGTACCGAAAATACTCCAGTGAAAGAGTATCCGAGAGCAATTCCGTTTTAGTTTAAACATCGATTATGTAGTTTTTCAATAACCAGCATTGCACCAATTTATTGCTTTTAAATATTATTATGTCATTTGTTGGATAAAGATAATTTGTTTTTCAACCTGGAATTCTAACGCATTATAAATGTCACTGTTAAAAGTCCATCAATTGCCTGTAGGATAATTCATTAATAAAAAGTCTAAACTTCACGAATTTGTTTGCGTGGTACTTTTCTGTGTTTTTATGATCTGTATTTTGCATGGCCAAGGTTTTACATCCAATAGAATCGGAAAAATTGATATACCATACGATGAAAAACCCCGTGTAACCATGCTAGTAGGTTGCGTATGCTTTTTATTAACAAATTTACGTATTTTCGTTTTTGCCCACCTTTTATTTTCTCAGCAGCCTGCTGAATATCTGCTATGTTATTATGTTACCCGTTGCGAATATATTAGTGCTATATTGCGTATAGATTAGTTCTCTGCCTTCAAAAAAACATAATTCTGATATTCGTTATTGAATAAAGTGATGGTTACTACGAAATTTGATAACTCGTTTAGGTCGAGTCCAGAGTACAGGCTGTTTAAGAGTACCAGGTGTTCATAATGATTGTAATTTGCACTTTTGATAAAACTAAGCCCATCTATAACATCATAATATTGGTACCATTTACAGGCTAGCTATATATATATATATATATATATATATATATATATATATAATTGTGAGTTAGCCTTGAAGTTGCATTGTTGATGTCTAAATATGAAGTTAGCTCCCACTTCGGCTGTTTTAAATATATATATATATATATATATATATATATATATATATATATATTCTTATATTAGATTGTACTGTCCAATTGTCCTCAAGTCCTCACCAAAATATAAAGTGGTTTCAGGGCGTAATACCAGCTCCCACTGAGGAGTCGCCAATTAAACTTCATTACTGCTTGAATACCCTTTTGTATAGGGGATTGTACCGACCAACTATTGATTAGTCGCCAGTAAGCACGAAACGCATGTTTGTACGAGATTATACCCTTTGTTAGAGCTGAATTTGGCTTAACCTTCTGGCCATATTTGATTTAATTTGTTACATGGTACGCAGTGCCTAATATACAATTGCATATGTATTAGCTATCTCCAATGTAGTATACACAAATCAGATTTGGTCGTATCCAAGAATGGGAAGGTCATCTTCGGAAACCTAGAAGTAAATGTATAAATGCTGCATTTCACAGAATACAAGTTGCTCGGTTGATTGCTACGGAATTACCTGTTCTCAGCTGACTTTAACGTATGTCTATGTATTCCCCCGTTATGTACATACAATTATCAGCATAAACTAAGTACCGTATAGTGTGGCAAAGGCACTGATAAGCACTGGCTCAATTGCTGCTCTATTCCTTTAAGCAAAACTACATATTTTTGTGCCATTTTGCGGCCGGCAACAGAGATTTAAATGAAAGATGCAATAAGGGATTTTTGTACATTTTTTATAAAAAAACTGTAAATACTGCTGGTGACTGCAATCAATACCAAATCAACTGCAATTGGATTCAATGCCGACGAATGGAACGTTTTATTACAGCTTCACGTTCAACAGAATGTTATTATAATATATATATATATATATATATATATATATATATATATATATATATATATATATATAGTTAGTTTTTATCTACTATATGTAGACATTCAGAACAGGTGTATTTAAATTCAATCGCCTTAAGCTTATTCTATTCAATCCACAATAGGGAAAAACCTCTTTCTCTCCACTTAACTTCGTTTCTTGTTTCAAAGGGACAGTTCCTGATGCAAATGAAGTATTTTCGCCATTCATTTTTTTTCTTTCCGGGAATAGGACGTCGTCATGAGCCATGCCATCTAAGTTAAAGTTGCGCATTCGATAACAATATAATACTGCTAATGTCAATTTGAATTAAGAGGCGAAAATTTAGATTGCATGAGTTGTAGTTACACTATATTATGTCATCAAGCATACAGATCTGGAAAAAGCCATATTACCTCAGCATTGGCAGGAGGGTCTCAGATGCGGAATATGAAAAGGCAATGAAATCAAGGTTCTACCCCATGGCAGCACTGATTCAACATGACGTCACATAATATACGTAGTGGTTCACCAATACGAAGATCGCATATGTCGTAAAACAGCAAATTCGCTGAATAACCTCCGAATGAATGTAAGCGAAATTCACTCGGGCTGAAAAAAGATACGTAGGCCAATAGTCCACATAATCTCATTCAACTATAGTAAACTTTTCACATAGCAATACATTGAGGAACTTTGGCAAAATACAATTGATAGGAATTTAGATTATGTTTGTGGCGAGAACCAATATATACGCAATTGTGTATTAGTTGTTACGCACCCAGTAATTAATAAGTTCAATTATGATCAGAAGGATAAACCAAAGACAGCATGAACGAAAGGTATAACCTCGTGCACATTCGTTTCGTTCTTACTGGTGACTTATTAGTAGGAGCCGGTAATATGCCCTTTATCCACAATTATTTGGTTAAGGAATAAAGCGTCCTATTTTCCCAATTCCTCACCCAAATATATAGTGGGCAATGTTCATAATACCGGACCCTACTGATGGGTCGTCTGTAAGGACGAAACGAATGTACACGAGATTATACTTTCCGTTCATGCTATTTTCGGTTTATCCTTAAGTTCACAATTTATATCAAGTTTACGAACTTGAAGTGAACACTAATCCCATTTTATTTAACAAGTCGTTAAACAACATAGCAACATTGTTTAAATCCAGTTTGCGAGCTTGGTGTAAGCACCATTTTATTCAACCAGTCGTCAAACAACATAACTGGTTAAATAAAATAGGATTGGTGTTTACTTCAAGCTCACAAACTTGATTTAAATAATTGTAACCACCACCCGCGCAATCAATTATTGTTTACCAAAGCAAAATTTCCGTCAGTCACACTTTCTGACGCGTTCTGACCTTCCATACTCATCGCCAAAGTACTACGGCAAAAATGCATAGCAAGGATTTAACCACAATGCATATACATAGAAAGCAAAATTAGATATGCGGCTCATCGAAGGTCGAAACGCGCAGTGCCTGTTACTGACGGCAGTTTTACTATGTTGTTTGACGACTGGATAAATACAATGGGATTAGTCTTTTTTTCAAGTTCGCAATCTTGATTTAAAGTACGGTTATCACCAGCCGCGCAGTCATTGATTGTTTAATTGTATCTATCTATCTACCTATCTATCTGTCTAACTAACTAACTAACTGTCTATCTTTCTACCGATCTATATGTATTTTAAACTTTCTATCGATCTCTCTAACGGTCTATATTTTTTTCAACTTATTTGTTTATTCGTCGATCTATTGCTTTAGATACATATGTGCTAATTTAATTTTATAATTGTTCTTGTATATTTTTCTTTCTATTTTATCTAATATGCCCATCATGCCATTTTTAGCTATTTTATGTTAAATCGTTTCATATGCTTATCTATTTACGCCACATTCTTATCTGTGATTTCTTGTTTATTTGGAATTCAGTTTCACACTGATTATACTTTGATTTTGAACAACTATATCTGTCCTGCTTATTCAGTTACAATCTATCTTTCATGTTATGTTGTTTTTATTTGGTCACACATAATTGTTCACCTGTTCCTTACCTTTATTTCAGTCCATTTATCTTGTCTCTCTAAAATTTAGCTATCAGTTCTTGTCAAAACTGGAGTAAATGCCACAAATGCATTTTTTCGTAAAAATTTAACAATTCATTTGCATCTGCGTCCAAACAGTTGAGGAAAAAATCTGCATCTTATTAATAAGACATGATGGTAAAATGCAAAATAGCATAATAGCAACATAGGTATCTTAACTTTGTTAATAATCAGATCATAAAATTTAATTAGTCTTAAATACAAAGCTTAAAAATTAATGCATTCTTGATTAAGATTTGGCTCAAGTACAAACATGTTAGTTTGTGTGGGACAAGGAGGTAATATCATATAGTTATGCGATCAACGTTTGCCAAGCAAACGTGCCCAGGTTCGAGCCCTGTCCGCGGAATTATTGTTGAGAGTACTTTAAGTAGTTTTAATAGAACGAAACCAACTTACAGGATACATTATCTTGTCTGCAACATACAATGTTTAGTTTACTCTGACAAATGTGTATATGTAATGAGATTGGTGCTTTCATCAAGATCGCAAACTTTAGTTAAATAACATATATATATAATAATATACATACATATTATAATATATAATAATATAATAATAATATAATTATAATAATATATATAATATATATATATATATATATATATATATATATAAACGAGTGTTTTGTCCTCAGTGACATAACAGTCTTTAGTTAGTTTAATTTTGCTTAGGTTGTTTCAACCAATGTATCTGTCCTCTTAAATATTCAAAAGTTTCATCAACTTGATATTCTAATCGACTGGCCAGGAATCACGCAATCTAACAACAATTTACTAGCATACAGGCAGGACCAAACACTCCCTCGATCAGAATCAACAAACATTCGATCGGTTGGTTAACTCACAAGTCATCAATACAAGAATGGACAGATCTCAGACATCACTTTGCAATACAGCGAGAAAGACATTTACATGCAAAAGGTCCAAAAACACAGACACAAACGCATACGCACTTAATAATCAGCCCAAATAAGAAATAGAAGTAAAACCGAGTCAAATGAAAATCCAGGATGTATATAAATGAATAATTGTAAAACGAATTTTAGTATTCTCGAAATA